>JAVCKZ010071846.1:0-13703 GCA_034780755.1 Lepetodrilus elevatus
GATCAATACCGCACAGTGTAACTGCGCATGCGTCGGACAGAAAGTACACACAGAACAGCTAGAAAGGAGCAGCCGCCTGTCCAGAATGTGCGTCCAAGACTGTCAATGGAACACCACTCTAGTGTCTACATATGTACATTTTAAGAGTTATTAAAAGTTACATATGTATTACAAGTACAGGATCGTCGACTCACGCTGGTGGCTGTGCAAGTAGGACGTAATAAACGTGTTAGTGTCGGCCGTCTGTATGGTTCCAAGATGGGCTCCGAAATTGATGTGACAATAACTCTGAAACAAAGGACATTTCTATCTGTGCGACTCCAATGAAATAAAGGACATATATTTCAGTAACTTCAATGAAACAAAGGACATTTCTATCCGTGCGACTCCAGTCTAGTTGGCCTTCATTGACTCGGACATTGCAATCTAGGATTGTTCTTCTAATAAAAGTCTTGCCGTTTATTTCAGGCTACTTGACTAGTTTAACCTAAAACTTCCATTGAAGTTATTTCTGCATAAAGCCAACATCAAGCCATTATTTTGCACAAATCGTCGATTGTAATTCCCTTATAAACAATAGTAATCAATATTAATTTGGCAATAACGTTCACTTTAAAATTATGGCCGTACATCCAATTATACACGTTCTCTGTGTTAGATATGTAATTGCATGCAAAATCAACAGTTTCAATCTGGCATAATATATACTATACATGCTGTATTTGGACATCAACCTACATGTGCGTCTGTCCACGATGTCTGTTGAGCAATGAAGTTGTAGCACGTATCTCCGTGACGGACAAAACCTCCGGGACAAGTTGCCTCTGCTGTATCAGACGTTATAGTATATATTATATTTGTACTGGGTATTATATAGTATTTAGTAGTAGCATTAGGAAACACACGGACCGCGTGTATGCACGTTATTACAAGCATTCATAGCACTGGCAGCATTTGCTTCGCGGATTGCCATGATGCGTACCGGTATAGCTTTGCTCATATTCAGTGTTCTCAATTTTACTTCGCGGACATTTATAGATCACACAATATACTTCGCGGAATCCTTCTCTTCATAGACTATACGTGTATCGTAATTACCGCCAATACACATGCAGCTTTGATATTCGTTATTGGATCATTTATCGATTCCGTTGTATATAACTAAACTTGCAATGAAGATAACATACAAAATACGTTTACATAAACATAAACAATGGATCAATTGTTATCGTATTCTTGTAATGATGATGACATCAAGATTATGTCTAGCCTACATATAATTAACATTTACATTGGATCATTTGTACTCATAGTGCTAGCTGTTTAAAATATGTTCAAACTAAAGCTGTTCTCACACTCACAGGTCATAATGCTGTTATAGTAGTGCTACAGTGTGCAACACACAGGATACTATTATATAACGTATAGTTTTTTTGGTTACATGCAATGCCAATAGCATGCTACTTGACAGCTATATATAGTACTTCATTCAGACTGGCAACCATGACCATACAATATTATAAAATTGTCACATCATTTCCCCATAGATTTACCTGCTGTTCTATTCCATTAGATTAAACACATATATTATTCAGCTATATATACCGGTAGTCGAATATAATAATAAGAGTATAGTCTGTTTAACGTAATAGAGTGTAGTTGATGTCTGTAAAAGTACGTTATTTGAGAAACCGGTTTTGTTTATCTCGAAATACTAGTAACCTAAAACATTACATGTATTTTAGGGTCAAGACGGCTCGACTTTTGCAGGACACCAACATTTAACCAGCGCGAATTTTCGTTTATAAGGATTGTAGGACATCATTTTCTTATTACAGTCCAGGTTTAATTACTGCTTAAAATGGCATGAATAGTCCTCTTTGGAAAAGTACTAGAACTGTCACTTTCAATTTTACAAAGTGATTCAGACTTTATTGAATGAGAAAACGTCCTGAATTATGAGATTGTTTTATGTTTTATTCTATTGTTGGGCTCACTAGTCATGCTACAGTATCAATACAAAACGGTAATGCTTACCTGTGTATATAAATATATACAACAGAATATATATCGTCCAATACAGCATAATTGTACGTGCTCTTGCCGTTTCTTTAATTGATAAGATACGTGTATATTTATACAACTCGCCTTGTTATTGATTATGACCCACAATCAGAAACACCCAGAGATACTAGTCGAGATAAGAGAGTAATAAAAATTGAATACTAGTAGTAAATAGGACTAGAAATGTGTCGTACGAACGCAAGTCGTACAGGCATTGATGCGAGGGTGGAGGTCTGTGACAGTTGCTTGGATGTGGCAAGAAGATCGCCTGTGTAGTCTGGAACAGCATACCAGCCTCCTTATTATAACCAAAGTCTATAACAATATATTGTAGTAGTGCCACTAGTCAACTGTAATAAAAGTAGTAGAAAATGTATGGGCTGTTTTATATCCTGGAGTTAAGTGGGTTTCATTAACATACCATAGAGTAGTCTCCCCGTTTATTCCATCCTCGAAGCTCATGCCGTTATTCCTAGTTACTACTCCAGCCTGCTTCTCGGCGATGATTTTACTCTCATCCGTTAGGAGCTGTATTATTACAGATTAACAGCAACGTGATGCAAGAAATATACTGTACTAATATTAATAGTAGTCTAGTATGACGTTAAATGACTTTGTGTTACATGATAGTATAAAAGAAACTGATCAATTTAAAACAATAGTTTTATTCTGTTAAAAAAACAACTTACTACATGACATGAACAAAGTCAGATCTAGAATGGTGGAAAAATATATATTTAGATAAATACAAGCTTATAACTAAATACAAGCACAGCTGTACATCCATAATTTATGTCATTATTGTATTGATTTAATAAGAACAATTTTCAACAATTAGAATATAATATGAATCAACACTACATGAAATAGCAGTATTGTGATATTTATCCACAAGGCATTTTGAAAATCCTGTATACATGTAGTCATAACACATGCTGTAGTAAAACAAGTAGACAACATATGCTTCACTCATTATTATTTACAAAAGAAACCAACTAGACCATGTTCAAGTATATATAAAAGATAACAGTTTTTCCCCCCTACAATTTGGAAATTGCACCTACATTTGAATGATTAAATATTGCTTTAATAAAAGAATTTAAGGTATCTATATCAGACCCCTCGATTACAAAACTCATGCTCAACTCCAAGATTTTGTTCACGAATCCACATATACAACTTTAGCTTGAATATGAAATCCTACAGTCCTCGAAGTGTTTCATAGAAGCAAGGATATTTTGGCCTGAAATTAAGACCAGCTTGCAAAAAAATCTTGTTGATGTAAAATTGGGGAAATAATTAAAAACGTAACTGAAAACGGATAGCATCGATTTCCAGTCATAATAATACAGAAAAATATGGTAATGATGATATTTTTCAACAATGTTAATTCTTTCCAAGGTAACTACATGTATATGCAACTGCATAGAATCTGTAATTGGGAGTATTAACATCATGCATAATATTATGGCATAGAAAATGGTTTTAATTGGTGGTATGGGTACATCATGATAGTCACATAAACACATATAAAGTGAGGTCACACAAGTTCACAAGAACACTGTTCAAAATATACACAAACTTATCACAAAATAATTTCACCAGGATTCAAATATATAAAAGTAATTGATTTTTATTATGCAATTATTGGAGATAATGTACATAGAATAAATTATTGCATGAAATGTACATAGGATAAGTAAGAGTTGGCACACATGAAAGTTATTGTCAACCCTGGTTTTGAGCAGTCATGTGTCGCTGAATAAGCATTTTAAGAGTTCTGTTTGGTGTCAGGGTTTTGTCTCGTAACAAGGAATTTGTCATTGGACTTCGGTCTTTGCCGTTTTCTATCCAGGATTTGATTGCCGCCTTGTCGTATGTGTAGCCATCTGAAGAAGAAGAACAAATAAACAGGGTAGAAGTAGGTCTGCAATGTGTGGATTAGTTGTCTGCAGTGTGTGGTTTAGTTGTCTGCAGTGTGTAGATTAGTTGTCTGCAATGTGTGGATTAGTTGTCTGCAGTGTGTGGTTTAGTTGTCTGTAGTGTGTGGTTTAGTTGTCTGTAGTGTGTGGATTAGTTGTCTGTAGTGTGTGGTTTAGTTGTCTGTAGTGTGTGGTTTAGTTGTCTGCAATGTGTGGATTAGTTGTCTGCAGTGTGTGGTTTAGTTGTCTGTAGTGTGTGGATTAGTTGTCTGCAATGTGTGGATTAGTTGTCTACAGTGTGTGGTTTAGTTGCCTGTAGTGAGTGGATTAGTTGTATGTAGTGTGTGGATTAGTTGTCTGTAGTGTGTGGATTAGGTGTCTGCAGTGTGTGGATTAGTTGTATGCAATGTGTGGATTAGTTGTCTGCAGTATGTGGATTAGTTCTCTGCAGTGTGGAAAACGTTCATATTTTAGGCGATAATAGGCCCTCAACCAGTATAGTAATTAATGATTTCACAAACCAACTATTGTTTTCCCATCAAGTTGACAGTCAAACTATTAGATCCATGATACAATATATTTAGAACATCAACATTATCGTTAAAATTAACAAAATATTTAATTTTTAAAATATGTAATGGTCCTTGTCCTTACCTGATGCTATAACTGGATCATGCATGACTTCTCTGGTGATTGGACACAAATATTCATCAGGTGCTCCGGAATCTATAACAGAGTAACGTTACATGCTATATGCTCATAATGCAATTGATAAATACACATACACAATACAGACAATCAATATGGTACGACCAAAACTGTTGGGATATTGACTGAAACACCTCGGAAAGTGTGGTTGTAACTCTTACATTCAATGTGTAGTACAAAATACCTTGGGTTAGGCGTAATAGAAATTCACGTTATAATGCTAAGACATGAGCATCAAAGGTCATATTCACCTCCTGACTGACCGGCCTGTTTAATTGGCTGCTCCTGTATATGTGTCCGACCTCTCAAGATTTTGTTTCTATGGCCCAGGGCAGCTACATGAAAAGAAAGGAAAACAGTCATATAGACTATGGTACAGATACAGATTCTGAAGAGATCTTATTACGTTGTTAATCCTCTCCATGCTGGAAGCAACCAGAGAAGTCCTAAACAGCAGTGCTTGTGTCTAATCCAGCAGGGAGAGGGTTACATACGTTATTCACACAATATGATATATTCTTATTAAACACACTGATAAAGCTCTTGCTCTCGTCCACGGCTCTTACCGATGCCTAATGACTCCTCCATATCCTTGGAACTAAGGGCGAGCAACTCTGTTCCATCTATGGCTTGTTGTCGGAAGGAATGTTCGTATTGCTGGAGTCCAAGGGAGACAATCCAGGCACAGACATCGTCAATAGTCCACGTTTCTATACCAACCGGCGTGACAATGGAGGACGAATTGGTGGGTTGTCTGGCCGGCTCCTCAAACCCACTGAGTCCAGCTGGAGGAGCCAATCAGAAACAATGTTACATCGGGCGTACCGTAACAATAGCAACTTATTAAAGAACACTCATATATTGAACACTATTTATAGATGGTTATTTGATTGATTGAATTAATGGTTTACATTGCAGTGGGGTATTTCACCCATACACAATGACTACAGGCCCGCGTTTCACGAAAGGGGGGTATATTTACGGGCATAAAGCTGCAAGCACAGAGTGCATGCACGGATTTACATGTACTCAGTGCTTTATGTCCTGGTATATGTCCGGCGTAAATGTACACCCCTTTCGTGAAACACAGGCCTGAGGCATAGACTGAGTGAGTGAATTATTGTTTTACGTCACAGCGGGAATATTTCACCCATACGGGATGAATACAGATGATAAACTGAGAATAACATATACCATATATATACCGGGCCTGCTTTTCACGAAAGGGGTGTAAATTTACGCCGGACGTATATCAGGACGTAAGGCACGGAGTACATGTAAATCCATGCTTTACATCTGGCGTACATGTTAAATCTGTGCTTTACATCCGGCGTAAATATACACACCTTTCGTGAAACACAGGCCATGATAGTACTTTTAAAGTACTGAATATATCAATATTTTATGAGTGCTTCATTCTGAAGAATTACTTCCCTTATCCTAGGCTAAAGTTTCATGTAAAATTGTTAACGTGGCAAGTGATAGTGTACTGTCAGACTGTAGATAGTGTACTGTCAGACTGTAGATAGTGTACTGTCAGACTTACGTAGAATCCTAGACATGTCGGTAAGTTTCCATATCATGACAGTTTTATCATTGGACCCCGAGGCAAGCATCTGTCCATCAGAGGAAAAGGCACAACTTGTAATATACCTTGATACAAAAGAGAAATAGACTGAATTAGATTTTTCTTAAAACACCCATATGTGAAAAGACAAATGAGAAAAGTGATCAGAAAAGTTATCAATAAATCAAAAACGCTTTTGGAACAATTCGAAGAAATTTATGGAGCAATAATTTGATATGCATTTAAGTATCCAAAATACTACATAGGGCCTATATAAGTATTCATAATTACTGCTTTTAATACTAGTATTACTAGTTTGTAAAAGATATTTCCATTAATGTATATTAAGCAAAACAAACCTGTCATGTCCTTCAATAGTAAACAATGGAGTTCCTTTCAACTGAAAATGTTTTAAAACAAAACCAGCATTAATAATAAATCATGAGAGATTTACAAATGGTAAATATAAATATGTAAATACATGTGAGTGAGTGAGTGATTGAATATGGAGTTTAACGTCACTGCGGGAATCTTTCACCCATTTGCGACGAGTAAATACATGTACATAAATTTACTTTGAAATTGTGACTTGTCATAGTAATTATGATATGCATTGCATAAAAATATGTTTTTAGAAAATGAACTCTACTCATAATTTCACATTTTGTCATGAATAAATTAGCATAAAATTCCATATTCATAAAAAACACTTACTGGATTCCATAGGCGAATAGTTTTATCATTGGATCTGAAACATTGAGAACAAATACATAGGAAATGTCCGATATTTAAACCTGTCTGTACTGTATTAATAAGGCGTGAAATCCATGCTATTAAGCTTGCTCATAATGCTACATTATTTCCCCCAGTAATTGGATCCGTGTGCACTAATTTCACCTTCACCATGGGAGTGTATAGTACTATCCAAGCTAGGCAGTATACCTTCACAATTCCATCTCACCTACCGGGCACCCATTCACAGCTGAGTGGAATGGAGCAGCATGGATCCAAGCACTTTGCTCGCGAGTGCTACACAATGGCATGAGCTGGGCTCTGGGGCTATGAAGCACAACCTTTTACCACTGTGCTCCGCAGACTTATGTTTATAACCAGTGTTCGAAATTACCGCTGGAAACCTACTGGCCCGAATAATGAGACAAATAACAAATGTTTTCAAAAATCATTAATTTCTTCCGGCCCTTAGGAAACTTTTAGCATTGGGAGAAATGGCCAGGCCAGCGGTAATTTCGAACACTGTTCATAACCCTCTATGTATGTGATTGGGGATGAGTACACCCAGTACATAGGGCCCAGTACACTGCTACTTACCCTGAAGCAAGTACGTCGCCGCGGACAGTTAAGGCCAGAGACAGGACACAGCCCGTGTGTCCGGGGAGAGTGTCCTTTAGCTTCAACAACACCACTGAAACATCCAGCAGTTCATGAACGGCATTAATGAGGGGTCGGCAAACTAGTCAGAATATGATATGAAAGATAGAACAGACAAAAATATTTCAATTTGCACTTGCTCTTCTTCACATTCCCGCACATGCAAATTGAGCCTTCGTGCCTGCTCTGTCTATCGATTGTTGCCCCTCTGCATAAAATAATACCCACTCAAAAATATTTAGTGATATTTAAACAAACCGTTTTTTTTTTTTATTAACCCTCCCCCTGCTGAAGGCGACTTAAGTTGCCCTATCACATACATAAATAGAACACTTTGATTTTATTCAGCAGGGAGAAGGTTAATGATGCAAACAATTTTTTTGTGTAAAATTTGGTTTCTAGGTTAGCTGAAGTTGAAGTTTTTTGTTTGTCATTCCATACAGTATTTATCGACAAAATCTTACCGAGTTTCAATGCATTTCATGTAAAACTATAGATAACTATGACCTTTGACTTTCTGCTTTTGAACTGTAATAAACTAGGACAGTTTAATGCATTGACAAACTTGAAAGTTAACGTAGAAGTGGCACAGATTGTCCTAGCTCGTCAGATAGAGAAGTGCTGAGAGGTAATGCAGGATGAATACAATGACTTAAGGTTACCTGGTGACCCAATCTGTCCGCTAAACTCCCACAGCTTGACCAGGTTATCGCGACCTCCAGTGGCCACCAGGAAATTACCTACAGGAGAGGACTGTTTACCTGGAAAATTTAATTAAAATATATACACACAAAAAATACAGAAGAAATACAGGAATATTCCCAGAAGAAAGAAATCATCATGGTTATTAATATATGGCACTATCACAGGGTTGGAACTTAACTTTAAAACATACGGTACTCACCCGAATAATGATGTAAATAACAAAACATGAAATTTCTACTAGGATAGCTCATAGGATACCTTTAACATTAGGAGAAATGGATTAGACTGCCCTGTGAGTGTCTATATAGTTCTATCCCTGCTATCACTATCAATATAAACTTTAAAGTGTGACGATTATGCATAACCTACTCAAAGTTATTAACAAATTATAAATGTATTAAAATAATGTTAGTTTTAACCCTCTCCATGCTGAAGTCAACCGTGGATGCATTAAAGAGCTACATATCTGTGCCTAATCCAGCAGGGAGAGGGTTAAACCTTAAATACTAGAGCATTTAACCTTAAATACTTGAGTATTTAATCTTAATACTGGAGACATGAACAATGCTCCACAATGCATAAATGATTGAGTTGATTATTGATCAGTTCTTGTGATTAATCAGCACGAGGTATTCATGACTTTATTCAAAACATATTCCAGCAGAAAGACAAATCTATTCACTCATGTCCATTTATGACATCCAAAATTGAGTCAACAATGAAATGTGTGTAATGTCCTATCCTCCTCTTGCCCACTCATTGCCTACTTCACCCTGCTGAAATCATCTCCTGGTATTATTAATGTGCCAGGTTGTGGTGCTGACACTATTTACATGCTGAGAATTGCCGGGCAGCTCTGCTTACATCCAGTGACTGTGCACCCAGAATAAGTGGCATTGGCTATGGCCATGAATCAGATTTAGTGATCCTATATCGCATAGAATCAGGATGGCGGCCCGTATTGGAAACCAATACATCAAGATCTAGTGGATAAGCTAACGTAGTGAGAGAAGTATCTCATCAATATATTCAATTTTCTTTATTGCAACTGTAAAGTAGTGTAACAATCAGCTGTTAAACCATCAATAAGATAATACTGCTTTTGAAATGAAAAATCAATTTTTATTTGTTTTCATTTCCAAATTGGAAAATCAATAAATCATTATTCATATTGACTCAGGAGATGTTAAATTAAAGGTAAATGATTAAGTAGACACTTAATCTCTCCTCCATATAAGACATAGGTGTGGTAAACAACTCATAAACATAAACACTGGTAAAACTAACTTCATATTTGTTCCATAGAAATTAACACATGATATATCATGTATACTCCCCAGGGAGTTGAGAAGGAACACTGAGTGTACAATGATCCATTGACCGGGGATAATAATGTGGTGCTTAGAGCATGCCTTAGGGGGTGGATTTGGCGCATTATAAGTGGCCTATTATATTATATCACCACACACCATAAATATCTCGGATGGTTGTATGATATGCTAATATGTCATTAACCCTCCTTTAACTAATATGCAGCATTATGTTACTAATGTTAGCATTGAAAGACAATGCAAGAATAACATCTAATGGTGTCAATAGGTTCATACAACTCTGGTCTGTATGAACTATTTGAACTGAAAGAAAACACCTTAACCTTTGTTCCACTGGAGACAACTAAAACTGCCCTACAGATTAAGTGGTCCTGATTGATCCATCTGGACCAAGGTCAAGCACAGGCACCAATGTCCCTAATACCGGTCAGACCCACATCGCCACAGAAATCAATAGCGAATATGTTACTCCTCATCCATGAACAAATATGGTAATTCTGACATTTCTCTCAATGTGATTATAGTACCAGGCAAGCGAGTGGAAACTACCAGCTGTGGTAAACAGTTTATACATTACGTCAGACACCAACACTGTGCTCAAATCCATGTGTAGAAGTACTAACAGTGAAGTGCTTGAATGTTAATTACAAACCAGAGCAACTAACTGCACCTGTGCACCGAATATGTATTAATTATTAAATATTTATCAACTGCTACAATAAACATACAATTAATGACAGTCATAGCTGAGTGAGAGAAAAAAAATTATCCTTACTAATGTGATTAATGTCAGATACCAACCATGTTTTAACAAAACTATTTATAAACTTCTATGTTAAATATAATTAATATATTCCGTTTTATTGTCCATGGTCCAATTTCCTTCAAAGGGAAATTCCATGTTCATGACCATTTTCAATTTTATGCATAGCTAGGGGTATTTTAATGTGGAAGCGCCAGTACTGTAACTGTACTATGCTATACATGTTTTATTTAACAACTAACGTTAGCTAGGAAATTGATGTGGAAGCGTGTGTGTATCAGCTACGCGCCTGGCTGTTTGAAATAAGTAAAAAATACTCTGGTAGGCCATATTGTTTGGAGCTCTTGAAAACTATTAATTTTGAACATTTGGAAATTATGAAATTGGATGTTTCCTAAAGGAAAGACAAAACATATTTCTTGATTGTACTTTCATGAGAATAAATATTATTTAAATAAAACATTTTTTATAAATCCATGTAATATGAATACCTGCTGTTCCGTAACTGGGTGAAAAGACACAGCAATGAATGCCCATATCGTGTGCGTCCAGTATGTAGGCTAACTCCCGCCCGTGTCCGAACTTAGCATCCCAGACCCGCAGGTCGCCACTAGTACTCCCTGACACTACGAAATGACTGTCTGGACTGAAGGCACAAGCAGCAACCATCTCATCGTGACCTGAGAATGACCTGAAAAGTGGAGAAACTTGTTAATAAATATACTGTATTGTACGGTATTGTTTTAATAATCATATGTGGATGTACCCTGTAGTCCTTGTCAACAATGTTTCGTAATAATTATTTCGATGTTTAATGATTTTGACATTTTTTGAAAATTCCTACATCTAGATGTCAAAAATCCCTTTAAAAAATGTCAAAATCATTAAAAATCAAAAACCTTGCTACGAAACGTCGTTGACAAGGACTAATGTGGATTATGATACACGTACAGCAGTGCTAAACATGTTAAAGGTTGGGTTTTTTTAGACAAAAGTCCCCAGCATCTATATTTACGGGAGATTTATTTTTTATCATAACCGGTAATAGGATATAGCTGTCTGTATAATGGCAGTGGAGTTATCATCTATAATCACTGAATCCAAATTGATATGAGGAGCATGTTAGGGGCCAGATGCATGTTTTAATATTAATGTAAGTTCCACTTTGAAAATCAGCTGTGCACCTATACTGAAGAAGGTAAATATTTCAATGTAACCATGGTAACCATGCAAATCTATATTCATTTTCCAAAATATACACTTCGATACTTCTGAATAAATTAATTAGACAACTAGATGCAACAACTACAATGTCAAAAGTTTTTTTTTACTACAACTTTTACCAGTGTATAAAACCGGTAAGTTTGAGAAGTTACTCGTCCTCATATATGTTGGCCTGTGACGATTATATACATCGTAAAAAATAATTTAAATTAAAAAAACAAGGCATGCGGGCGTGCAAGGCTAAAACTATACCACTGTTTTCTGTAAATAAACTGTTGCAGGCATACAGACATACTTTATTGTGAACACTGATTCTACCAGTATTTACCTGATAAGCTTCCTAGAAGAAACGTCCCAAAGGCACAAGGTATTATCGTCTCCTCCCGAGACCAGAAGGGAACCATCAGGCGAGAACTGGCACACACGGATTCCGTTCTTACTCGGGTGCTGCATCACGCCCACCTGATCACCCGTCTTGACGTCCCACAGAATCAACTTCCCGTCGGTCGAGCACGACGCCAACGTCGTCCCAAACGGAGAAAACGTGCACCAATTCACGTAGTACTGATGTCCAAGGAGAGGCGATGACGGGAGTTCTGAGAAGTCGTCCACGCTCCATACTCGGATCGTCTTATCGCCGGAACACGTGGCGAGCGCGCTGTGACTGAAGGCGACACAGTTGACATCGGAACCGTGCGAGGTGATCGTGTGTAGCAGACTGGCGACCATGTTCGCCATCACTCACTGCACACCTGAGGAAATACATGCATGTACATGTATATTCAAGTCGGGCGAGATAGCAAGAGGTGATGTATTACTTAACATTTCTTCCTAGCTAGAACAAATTATACAACACAAGCACATTTTAAGTACACGATACCGTAAATAAAAATACATGCACATAATGTAATTTGTACCCATGTTAAATTCAGAACTGCTATCCATCTAAATTAAATATAACGTTTGATCAGTATGTGAATTCTTACATTTGTGTATTTATATGATAAAGAGAATTATGAAATAGGCAAGCCATTCAATGGTAATAACAAACAAAATCATTAAATCGTACAATTATCAATAGTGTGCATGTAAATCTATAAAATATGTAATAATTTGAGAGGATATAGATATCAAAATCCAACATCTAAACTGCTAAAGAGTTGTTGAACATGAATGGCAAGATTTGTTTTAAATACAAAATTAATAAAAATAAATGCAAATCAACATGAAACAATTCCAAATAGACAAATGTCAAAACTAAATTAACCTGTTGGTGTTCCAAATCGATCAGTTCAATTTTGGGACCCTAGCTTTTCAACACCAAAGCAATCCCACGGTGCCAGTCTTTCTCCGCCTGCATTGAGTACTGGAGTACGGGCAACTGTACTCTGGCCAGGGAATTCGCTAGATTATTGATTTTTACAGCATCTCCAGTTTCGATCGAAGCCACTACTTTATTGGATGGGAACAGTTACGTGCGACCGTTCTGTCGACGCCATCGTTCAACAGCAAGAGCATCTGTTGACATCCTGCCAGTGCCAACCTAATGTCAACAATGGCATTTAGTCGATGACAGTCGGTGGCAGTGTCTATAAACATGACATATAATAAGAACAACTCACACCTTTGGTTATATTAAAGTATGGGCATGTTCTTCCATTGCGGATATTAATAATTAGTCTGTTGATTGCATGTGTAACGTGCGTTACATCGCAGAAGCATTTATCAGAGAGATGAGGTCCGCCATGTTTTTACGTCAAGATCATGTGATCTCTGGAAGTCACATGACCGTATACAGGGGGTTGGGTCTAGACACAGGCACTTCACCCGATACACACGTTATGACGGCAATATAAGCAGGGGTTATGTTCGTTATCACGGCATTCATTGCGATCAGATTATGTAACCCGTAACCCGTATTACTCTATCACTGGAATTAGATGCTGGGATAGCCGTAATCTCTATATTCACCACACGGGCATGTAGAACGGACCCAGTAGCGTCTGACTTGCCAAAACCAGTCAACATAA
>JAVCKZ010071857.1:0-13703 GCA_034780755.1 Lepetodrilus elevatus
TGTTGCAGTAAACCTGCGAGCACCGGCTGGTACTGACAAGACCAAGGATGATAACTGCATTGCCACTCTACAGACAGCCTCATCCCATCAATATTGCGTCAGCAAGGTAACTTTCGCAAACATTGATGTCGGGCTCGCGGGGCGGAATTTGAACTTGGAACCTTTGAATCCAAAGTCCAACATGCTGTATACCATTGCGCCAATAGCAAATACTGTTGAAGACCATCTGGATCAATGCTTTACCAACAGCATTAACACCAACTTTCCGTTATGTAATAAAATACGTGTACTGAGTATACTAGAGTGCGTGTAATGGAGTGTGTCTAGTGAGTGTGTCCGTTAGGAACTCGCAATGGTCCGGGTATCGTTTCTCGAAGCTCTCATCACTATGAGACCAAGCGCTCTCGTAAGTTTACGCTCCCCGTGTATTAGAGATGGCTACGAGAGTCCTTATGGTCTCGTAGTAGTTACGAGTGCTTCGAGAAACGATATACCATGGACCAGAGTCCCAATGTCACCATATATACAGCCTACATACCGACAAACAAGAGTTGACTTTGTGTTTTATTTGCAGTAAATATAGAAGATAGTAAAAATTAACAATAGACAAAACAAGTTGAACGCATTCTAAACGAATAATTGTTGGCACTGTAGTAACAGGATAGAACTATAAAAATACATCAACACAACAAAAATATGGTATGCAATAATTGTTCAAACCGGAAGTCACGTGTGATATGAACCAGTTATTGGGGTTACCATTCAAAAGTATGTCAACAAACGAATCCTTAAAATTATATTAAAATTTACATTTAAACTTGTCATTTGGTCAACAGAATTCGCAAACGTACATCATTTCAATCATGCATTATGGCTTCCATAAAGAATTACACTCACAGTCATCCTTCTCCAACTAAAATATTAGGCAGTCATATTAAATAATGAAATGCATTTTGAAACAACGTGACAGGTTTTCAATACCGACGTCTGCTCAACATCCCCAAGGCCAAACAGCTAATATACAGTACTACAGTGTAGTATACTGCAACACCTCCATTGGCATCATTAGCATCATTGAGATTCAGTTAAATATTGTTCCTGTTGCCCAGTAGCATCATGGTAACTGTTAGCACATTAACATAGATTGGATGTGAATTCGGTTTAGTAGGTCTAGTTTAATACACCCTATTACGAAGGTGTAAGTATAGAATAAGACTTAAATTTGAGCTATGGAACCGCAACTACCTAAGGTGGATGAACCACAGCGTAGAGACTTATCAAAATACCCAGGGTAAGCCGAGTTGTCTCAGGGTCGAGTTGTCTGGCCTCCTCTCATAACTACTACGAGACTCTCATGCGACTCTCATAGCATCTCTAATATATATGGGGACTCATGAGAGTGCTGTGGTCTCATAGTGGATATAAGAACTTCAAGAAACGATACCCTGGGGCATAAAATAGGTATCCTAAAACCGCCGCCACAGGAGTCGATGAGGAAACTAGCAAAGAGTTGGACTTCTTTTAACTTAGTCGGACACTACAATCATTACTATTTTGATCTTGCTGATAACAGTTGTTTGTGCATACATGTGAAGGTATGGACTAGATTTAACATAGTAAGTAAAGCGTGTGGGTCTTTGTGCGATACAATTGGAACTGATGTGATCAGATCAGGTCAAGCAGGAGAACCTTTGGTACCAGGGCTAGCCTGTACAAAACAGTGCAAATATCAACGCAACTCACGCTCCAACCCTAGTGTAGTATATGGCCAAGATTGGAGATAGGTTACCTTTAGGCTTAGCTTTAAGAGTTGTGTACAGGATAGCTCGGGGTACTCTACCTCAAATATTCAGGGTTTGCACAATTATGTTCTGCTTGACAATGATCTGACTAACTATGATGACCAATGGTAATTGGTCTGATGAAGGATTAGAATGCATGACAGATACCATTAGCCCTTTCCCTGCTGGATTAGGCACAGACACCTCTCCCTGCTGGATTAGGCACAGACACCTCTCCCTGCTGGATTAGGCACAGACACGGCTCTTTAGGGCACATCCGGTTGCCTTCAGCAGGAGTTTTGCACCAAGTTACACCAGTGATGGCTACCAGTGAACTACCAGAATATCACTGTTGATGGTTGTGGTTTGGCTGTATATTCAAACTCTGTCCGTGGTTCATCTGCTGGTTAGCTGTCTGTAAATGTTCTGCTGCCTGTTGGTGTTGATGCTGCTGATGCTGCTGCTGCTGCTGAACTTGCTGCTGCTGCTGTGCATCATGATGCTGCTGAGTAACCATGTTACTAGAAGTCACAACTTCAACATTATTGCAAGGCGGGACGGCGAAGTAGTCGGACATTGCTTCCCAAGCCACAGTCAAGGTTGGGTTGCTGCACTGGACCGGGAAGTTGCCCTGCGTCGCCTGGCTGGTCTGGAGGATGCGAGCGATCTCGCTTTCCGTGGCTGCCGTCACTCCCGGTCTGAAGTTGGGCACTTTGCTGACCCACGACTGGGTGGTTGCCGTGGAATAAGAGTGGTCGTCCCGCTCCTCCAGCAAGGAGTACGTCCACGGCACTGGGTTCTGTCTCTGACCGGCCACCTGCTCCATCTGGAACACAGCTGGCCTGTCCTTGCCCTGCTGCAGTTGGTCCGACAGCTGGTGGTTTCGTATGATGCTGACCGGGAGACTGGGCTGGGCGTTGACGTAAGTCACCGTCGGGGCAGCATCGGGAACCACGGGCTGAGGCGTGGTGAGGATGGTTGATGTGGACGTGTTGATGTATCGCTCCAGGGACTTGGCTGCCTGAACTGGGGTGGTGGAGTTGACGTGAGGAGTGGAGAGTTCGTACAGGTTGTAGGAGGAAGAGGTCACTGCCGCTTCAGTCGTTATCTCCGCGGTCTGGAGCAGAGGGTGGTTCTTCAGATCGATCTGCTTGCGGATTTCGGGTTCATGGATCTGCTTCAGGTGATTCGTCAGGTTCTTTCTCTTGGCAAACCTCTGCGGGCACAAGTCGCAGCTGAAAGCCAGTATTAACTCTGTGGTCGAGTCGTCCTTCACTTCTTTGGAATGGTTAGTTCTGTAGTGTCTCCTCCAGTGATCCTTGCGGCCGAACGTCTGAGGACATAGTTCGCAGAGGAACCGTTTCTCTTTGGTGTGCGTAACCATATGTCTGTTAACATCCTTGTTCGTGGCGAACATCTTCCCACACTCTTGACACTTGTGCTTCCTTGGACAATCGACGGTTGACTTGTACCTGTTGTGAGTGAGGGTGTGCTTCAACAGGTCGTCTTTGGAGTCGTACTCAGTCGAACAGATCTTGCAAATGAGAGATTCGCCCTCCTTCGCATCATGAACGGCCATGTGAAAGTCGTATGCGTTCTTGTGAAGGTAGGACTTCCCACAGATGTCGCACAGATACGTGAAGCGCTGCTGGTCGTGGGTCCTCAGGTGGGTCTTCAGGTGGTCCAGGCGGTTGAAGGCTCGGTCGCAGTAGGGACACCGGCGATGAAGTGGCCTGTTATGAGACAGCATGTGTCGCCAGTGGATGAACTTGGAATCGAATCCTCGGTCACATCCCGGGTGCTCGCAGATGTAGGCGCTCTTCCCCGTGTGACCGGCCTCGTGGATCCGATACGGATCCTCGGAGGTGAACTGCGCCGGACAAAACGTGCAAGAATATTTCGGAGATCTTCGATACTTCTTGCGTCCACCGTCGACAGAGTCTCCTTCAGACTGATCCACCTCCAGCTTCGCCCTTTTGCTTCGGGTGTTTCTCGTCTTCAGCTCGGATCCTCTCCGCCATCTTGGCTTTTCATCCTCGTCCACTTCTGCTTTGATTTCCAGCGGCAGCTTTCTTGGCTTGCCTTTCCTTTTGTTCGAACCCGGCATTTTCTTCTTCTTGTTTTGGGATTTCTTCAGTTTGCATGTGTGATTGGTCAGGCGTTGCTTCGTTCTGAACTGAGTATCACAGATGTCACAATACGATTCACCTTCTGAAGACTCTTCATCTTCATCTTCCTCTTCCTCGTGGTCGTAATCTGAGTTGTGCGCAATCGCAAACTCGCTGTCCGAGACTTCACCTCCATCTTTTTCCGCAGAGAAAGGAGGATTCTTAGCGGGTGACTCTGAAATAGACACAAGTCATAAGCAATGCAAAACTACTGCAAGCAAAAGTCATGTTTTCCATTTAATGTAAGGGAAAGGGATATTTCCAAAGGCTTGCTCAAAATATTAATGGGTAAAAATGTTACACCTGAACAATACACAAGCCTTTTAATGCATTAAGGCGCCCAATTCTCAGAACAATTGTAGCACTATAAGAATCATAACATTAATAACATTGCAACTAGAGTTGCAACTATCATAGCGGTACAGGGTCATGGAACAGGGGACAGATGTTAACATGACGGTATTCAACAAGTGTAAATATTTCTCCAAAAACTAAATAATATGTATTCCACTCGTATGTAATCTCCGCATTTATGTGAAACTACAAATGTACATGGGCCTGAGGCCTACATATACGAAATAAACTATTTATTTACTCTCTCTTTCCATATATTGCCCTCCCATCCATCCCCCTATATCTTTCTCTCTTTCTTTCTTTCTTTCTCTCTCTCTCTGTCTCTCTCTGTCTCTCTCTCTGTCTCTCTCTGACTCTCTCTGTCTGTCTCTCTCTCTCTCTCTCTATCTCGCTCGCTCTCTCTCTTTCTCTCTCTCCATCGTATCATAAGTAAATACTAGTATCCTGCCTGTAGTTAACTGTGTGTACTCACACTTGTTCTGTAATATTTTGTGACTAAATCTCGAAATAATTCTTCATGACTAATGGTGATGTCAACACAGACTTCTCCAGATTTTTCTGATCAATTTAACCCTTTGATTACCAATTCCTGGTTAGTCCACGTATTAATAAATTATAACAACTGAATATCTTTTTTCCCTTTATTCTCACGCATTCTTTGTGTACCCTAAATATCTATTATACGGTAGGAATAGAATAATGAAAACATCAAACGACATGCAGTGAATAGTTCTTCTATTTAATTCTATTCTCTATTCTTAAGACCTGTTCGCGCCTGTAATCCGCGGCATTCACGCATGTGTGTATCACTGCGCGATCCTAAAAAGGGCAAGATCTAGCAATTCACATCATAGTTGTTTCTTCCTTTTAAGGTCAACCAAACTTGGCGTAAAATCGAACGAGTCAAGAAACTGATAATAATACCTCCGCTTTTAGAATCTTGAAATATCCAGGCATTCCGTTTCTATGACAATTTTTTTTTCAGGCTATTTTTTTCCCCTCTCTTTTCTTTTTTTAACTAATGGTTGCTTCGGACATTCTTCGTCGGGAGAATCGCCGGACAAAGAACGCGGTTATGAGTCAAGGAATGATCTCATCTCGTTTAATCAATAAAAAAAGAAGTCTGCATGCATGCATGCCATTGATGATGTCGTCTTACAAATTGTTGTTTTATTAATTTTGGAGCCCATACATTGCATGTCGTCCATATACTACACGAGCACGTTCAAGCAGTTACGACACGTTCAAGCAGTTACGACACGCGAGGGATGCTACCAGTATCATACACGAACACTTCTGGTAATAACATGCCTCCTTAACCACTTCAGTGCTGACGTATCTGTTGGTCGTTCACGACATTGTCTGCAAGAGAATTTAGCACCGGATTCGAACCTGTTTGTTTTCACCATCGCAAAAAGAAGTCGTAGTGCATACATATTATGATAGTATATAATATATACAGTAGTGTGTACATGAATTATACGTATACGTTATGATTTATATTATAGGTATTATAATATGCAGTTGTCTGTCCATATTGGGTTAACATGAAAATTGTCGTTAATGTCGCGTTTTTATTCATTCGTTTATCTGGTCGTCCGGAAATTCACGAAGCATATTTTGACAAAGGGGAATAGAAGTATTCGGTATACTCAACAACGTTAATTAAGGGTCAATTTACTTTTTGGACAAACAAATTTAGCTTTATATTATTTATCAACCAAGAATTTCCAAACGTCTATAGGCGCAAGATGCTCTTCAAGAGCCATTGAACAAATAATGGCACCACATTCCTGACGCCAACTTCGGAAATTTGATGAAAAACATTCCCATGATATATCGTCCTACCCTTTGCATAAACTATTATCAGTTTATATATATTTTAATAGCTTTTCTGTGTGTTGTTATTCAATCAAATTTAGAATTATTTTTTTTCAAATGTTCATCGTAAGGCTCATAAAAATGTATTCGGATCGTGACATGGATAGCGGGGTGTGTCCCTTTAACACACTGGTCAGTTGTTTGTGAGATAACTGACCGACTGGACACCCGAAACGGTCAAACGTTTAACAGACGCCACGGGTCAGTGACGATACACCTTGTTCTTATCTCGAAATTATTTCCCAACAATTTAATGCTTATAAAACTTCTCTCATACTGACCACAGAATAAAATAATCTAGAACTCGGTCAATAAATAGGAAGCACAAATCTTACGCTGACCATTCCCCGGGGTAATTGGGTCCACACGCACATGCGTAGACGGGACAATTATCACAGATGCCGCCATGAATTCGGCCAACGTCTAATGAGTTATAATTACTATATACAATATACTGTATCATAGATCGATAAGATCAGATATGATCCTTTATAGATTTAGATTATCTCTCCTTCGTTGGCTCCTTATAAAATGTCATCTGCTGAATGATATCAATTTAGACTTAAATATCAATATTAGTAAAGACAATCATTAAATGAGACATTATTTATTTGTAGTCAGATTTAGTAAATTGTGGTGATTTGTCTGTGAATTAATATTTATTACTATTTGTATTAACGTTCTCTGACATTTCGTTTTTTCCGCACAAATTAGAAAGATGGAGAGAGAGAGGGGTCTAGATGGAGATATATAGAGATATATAGATATATAGATAGAGATAGATAGATATATAGATAGAGAGAGGGGATGGAGGGACGGAGGGAGAATGAGAGAGAGACACGGAGATAGATACTGAGAGATATGGAGAGGGATAGATGGGGAGATATAGAGATAGAGAGAGAGACGGATATATGTATACTGTATATATATATATATATATATACTGAGATATACTGAGAGAGATATGGAGAGAGAGAGAGTGAGAGAGCGAAAGAGAGAGAGAGACACGGAGAGATATGGAGAGAGAGGGCTATATATATGGTGAGGAGAAATATGTAGGTAGAGAGAAAAAGATAGAGGGATTCGGGGGTGGGGTGGGAGAGGGGAGGGGAGGGACAGAGATATAAGAGTGATAGTAATTTGAATGACTAAGATATGATGTTTTAAAGTTTGTAATATCAATATAATCCTGTTTATCAAAAACCTTTATTTTTCTCTCTCTGATGTCCATGTAGTTCTAATATCAGCGTACAGAGCCAATCATGTGTAAATAACGAATTCGAGCTCCATTGGCCAGAACGATGCTGCATCATGCGCCTTATTAACACTGTGTGGCGATCTCTGGCATGCTAAATTGCTTGCCTTTTTTCCGCCATGAAGCCAATTTCAAGGTGGAAGTCAGGGATGATGCCGTTTATTTGTCTTCTATTGGTCTACATATTAGTGTCTGCTACTAGTATATCTCAGCTTGAAATCGGCTTGAAATCTTGAAATCGGCTCTAAACCCTAATTCCAAAGAAAATAAGAACGTTGTATCTCCGAAGGATTAGAGTCACGGTGACTGGAGTCTGAGATGCAGATGGGAATTATAGGAACAAAAAGTCCCACATTTTTTCTACGTAAATAGTTAAAAAACAAACACATTAGCACAATACTCCTAATCAATTGTTTAAACTCAAAACAAAATCAAGTGAATTCACGCGATATCCGCAACTTTGGACAACTTAAAATAACTTTTATTCTTGACCAAACATTCTATTTTATGTAGGTGTTATCGCTGTTATGAGAGCTAGGCGTGGCATTTGTTTTCGAGTTTTATTAATGAATTATTTGTTTCTTACATTTAAAAAGAAAATGGCACCAAGTTAAAAATCGAGAAAATTGCCACGAAACGTGAAACAAGGACAAAATGAAAGCATACTCTTTCCCATCCTCGAAACACAAACCATTATGATCTTCCATGGATGTAACGTACGAAATATGTACGACTATGTACGAAATAGTGGAAATCACTTTAGGGCAGATCTGACGATGACAGCATTAACGACTCCAGAAATGGTAACACTTTTAACCTATAACACTTTTACCTATAACACTTTTAACCTATAACCTCCAAGCTCAGAAAGGAGAATGGGGAACTGATTGCCTTAGTGTGCTCTTAACATAGAGCTGATAGGGCTCTCCTGTACAAAACAGCGTAGCTCTAACGTAACCTTAACCCCAACAATAGCCATATACATCATTGATACGGTTGGAGTAGTAATTTGTCAAAGACATTTCGTGTCATTCTTTTCGATTTAATTATTATTTTATTTTATTATTTGTAGTTGGCACTTCAAGGACTAAGCTTGGGAATAAGGTTACATTTGACTTTTGAGTCACGCCCTTTCACACAGGAGGACCCGGGACTACTAGTAAGCCAACGTATTAAGTTTTCTGTGTAATTATGATCGCCGCTTGTCGCTTCCTGTTTCTTACGACACTGGATTACAACACACCAGGGTCTTTCTTCAAATTAACCTTTACAACAGCACGGAAGTCTGAGCAGCCAGCCTCGCAATGAATAGAACAGCCACGCAAACCAATGCTCTTTTTGGAGGTTGATTATTGAAACTGAGATTGAAATATAGTCTACTTCTGGCGTGCCCATTACGAAATACCGTAACTCTTAAGATAACCATTGCTACGGTAGTTCCCAGAATGACCAGACATGCAATAAATGAAACCGAACGCAAGCCTTTTTTTGTGTGTGGTTTTGTTTCATATTGAAACTTATATTGAAATGTACTTCTGGCGCGCCCACTACGAACCATCGTAACTCTAAGATAGTCTTAACTCCATCCTCGAAACCCCGGCCATTACGACTACTTAGAATGTCTTAATCCGCGCGGAATACTTTGCGGTCGTGTCCAGCTGTTTTTCCAGCCGTGACTAGCAAGTTTTTACATCCGATACTCCGTTTTTACGACCGGTACGTATGTAATTCATGCCGGTATCGTTTCTTTTCCAGCCGGTACGCAAGTTATTCCAGCCGAATTTGCGTTATTACAGCCGTTAGGAAGGTCTGTTAACTTCATCCTTAGCAATGGTGTAATCAATGGCTAAGGTTAGAGAACTTTATAAGGTTAGACTACCTCAGAGTTATGCCGTTTCGCACAGGAGATCCATGGACCTAAACAAACGGATTCTGTGTTTGGTGAAATGTTCGTTCCTCTTCGATAATATTTGATTCAGTCGGTCATGTAAGACGAAAGTCAAGATAAATGTCACGAAGACCATAAATGTTTTAATTTCATCCGCGGATTGTATTTCACACTTGAACGGAGATAATCGATGGTTTACATTTTGAAGACATATTACTTTTGTTCTGATTAGAATGTTGACATTTTACAGCGAATGCCGCTAGGTCGTACATATATGCGGTTGATGTCAGTTTGGTAGTTAAAGTACATTGGAAACAACACATTGCGCAACTTTCCAAACCTGAGGCGCTAGAAGTTTTACATTGTCAATGCCATCTATCTCCATCATCCTTCCGGGTACCCATATACTGTACATGTATTAATATGTTATAGTCTTTGCGGTTTTAATACTTGGCCTTTAACACTTTTGATCTGGGACGTTTACTTATGCATGCTTTTTTTCTTTTTCTTTTTCTTTCTTTCTTTTTGCCCGTGGTAATTATTGTCAGAATATGTTATGACTATACTTGGGAGTTGATACTCTCTTTTCCATGTCTCGAACGTCCCCGGGCCCGTATTCTCGGAACTTCCCCAGAAGTACGTACGCACTAAGAATTTCTCTAACTGGATTTCTGCTTAGGCCCCTAAATACCGGTAGATCTTTTCTGACGATGAAGTTCTTTAGTTGCGAGAATACGGGCTCAGGAAAGTATCGGTCAATTGGTGTGACGTAACATCCTTTGAACTGAGAGGACAAGTTGGTAACACACTCTTAAAATGTGACATCACACCTGTATGAGTGTAAGGTAACCGCCGTGTTGTGTCGGAGCGACTTGGTAACAGTCTCGACTTCTACCATGACAAGACAACCAGGAGAAGATTAGACAGGTGTGTGATGCTACGGGTCGCCGGGGTCAAGTCGCTCAAGTGTTCTGACCCCAGAATCTGAAGTCCTCGAAGACGTATCAGAAAGTTGGAGTTTTTGGGTAGGACCTTGTTTTATGTGATCTCTTTTGAGTGGGACCTCTTTTTGGAGTGGAACTTACTTTCTATAGATCTCTCTATAGAATGATGGTATTATTAAGACTATTCATGCTATTGTTGAATCGGGTTTTCGTTCAGAATCTAGACAGTTTAAGTTTTGGGGTTTAGAGCCGTTTTCAATATTCTTTCACTTAGGCCTATATTACGACTTGTCAGTTTAGGGCAGGCGGGAAACCCGCAACATCCGTAGCACCGAATGTTGCAGTAAACCTGCGATCACCGTCTGGTACTGACAGACCAAGGATGCTAACAGCATTGCCACGGTACGATCAAGATCGCATCAGAAAGGTAACTCTCGCGAACATTGGTGTCAGGCTCCCGGGAAGTGATTTTTTGTTAAAACGTAACTTTTCATTTTGACGAGAAAGGAGACAGCATATTGGATGTCAACATATTAACAGGGCTCAAATATAGTTACGGAATCACAGCTTTTTATAACAACGACCATGCGTAAACTTTCATATATCTACGTAGTAGGCTATCGTATACACCTGTGTGTTCTAACATGGCCATATAAGGTAAGTCAGAATTCTACCTCGGAAAAATAAATAATTGAGACTGTACTGCGTCTTCACCAAAACACGACGATGTTGACGAGGAGCTGTATCTCCAATTAGATCCTATATTAGTCAAATCAGTGTCAATGAACAAAAGCGAGGACTATTTTTTTTTCAGACACCTTAGAAAATTGACCGACTCCGTAAATATACGTCGTATTCATGCATTACTTACATTCCTCGTTTTCTTTATTTTTTGTACAGGGGTGGAAAATGAAACAGATCATATGAGGTCAATATCCTCGTAACAGGAGGTTCCGGTTGGCCGAGTTTGGACCCCGGTGACCGGAAGATGACCAAGGGGAGCGATTTAATACAAGAAACACGAGCTGAGGGTATGGCTATGAGGCATTGACGTAAAATTACCTTGGCACTGCCACCCGGAGTAGATCAGTCACGTGGGGGTACGGGGTGAGCATGGGTCCAATATCACGGGGTGCACCTAAACACTGACCACCCCTAACAAAGTGTCACATCAAAACATGTTGTTATCGCTTAATAATCAGGGTGGTATATCCCCATCAGTATTATTGTTGCTAGTTGAGATTGTTATCATACGGCAACACAATACGTACTGAGAGGCGAGGGTAAATCCGCTACCCCCGATGGACGAGATCTCCGGTAGGGACGGAGAGGTAAACAACATCCGGTGCGTAATTATCTGGCGGACACCGGGAACAATCGGCGACGGACAAAGATGGTCAGTTGCATGTACTTGTAAATACAAACACTATTAAGTTGCGATAATAATAAAAATAATGAATATGTTTATAATAATTACAATATAATAATAATAATAATAATAATAATAATAATAATAATAATAATAAAATAATAATAATAATGGAAATATAATTGACAAAAAAGACACACACAAAAACCCAATAATAATAGTAATAATTAGTAGAAATAATAATAATAATAACAATCAGAATAAGAATAATAGTATAAGAATAATAACAGGAAGAATAAGAATAATTGTTCTTATTGTTTTTGTGTTTGTTGTTATTATTATTCCTATTCATCATTATTATTTCTACTCATTATTACTATTATTATTGTTATTGTTTTTGTCAATTCTATTTCACTAGTATTTGTATTTAATAATTGTTTCATTATTATTATTATTATTATTATTTATTATTATTAATTATTATTATTATTATTATTATTATTATTATTACGAAATATATAGACTAGTTTTAAAACTTTTATTTATTGTTTATCTTCCTTTTTTCTTTTCTTTTCTTGTGTTGTTAATTTGAAATTTAGCAACATTTGCATATTATTCGAACGTTGGGCGATCTTCTGATGGTAGCGCCAACCACTGATAGCGCTGCGCGATCGGTCGATAACAGATCCACCGGTGGTGCATATTATAACCTGCTCTTCAACAAGACATAATTTTATTGAGTTGATTTAGCAATGATTTTTATAACGGCTCCTATTTAATGATTGTACGTCGATTATTGTCGCATATTTAATAGTTATACATTTTATATGGCCAGAGGCCGTTGTATTGGATTGTGCCAATAAACATTTCGGTATGTTTTTCTCATAGATCTCTCGGAGATAATGGAAGTGTTTTTTTGTTGTTGTTGTTTTGTGGTGGTTGTTTTTTACGATATGGAAGACACATGTATACTAGTAGTTGGTCACATGACGTAGCCTACGTATACATGTATGTATATTTTTGCGGATAGGTAAATAGGTGATAGTTTGGTGGTCATGGTTACCTATTTAGGTTGGCGGTCATATATATATACTCAACAAATTTAATTAAGGACCGGTAGACTTTGGGGACATATACATGTTATATTATATTAACAACGAATAATTTCCAAAGTTTACGGACTCCTGGTACTTTTCAGGAACCTGCAGATGCACTGGAAGAAGAATGGCGCCAAGTACCTTATAAGCTGTGTTCCAAGATTTGGTATCGAAAACCTTCCCCGGAAACTATTTACCGGTCCTTAATTAATTGTGTTGAGTGTATAGGTGATAGGGCATTAATGAGCTGTGACAGATCGCGAATATACTCATGTTGACCTTTGGTTCCAGCAATTATTTAAGATGTGACACGTGGCACATCAGGTCGTTATCCCGTGACACGAACCTATAGGTTTTTCACGTTGCCATTTAATGCACACTTTAACTCACTTAACTCTCTCCATGCTGGAGGCAACCAGAGATGCCCTGAAGTTATCTGTCTGTGCCCAATCCAGCACGGGGAGGGTTAACATGAATTGTTGACATGCCAGCGGGAAACACGATGTGATATACAATGTATTACAGCTTTTTAGTAATCTAAAGTGAGTCGTAGGTACGTTTCTATCATATAATTACCTGTATACTTTACTGCGATAACGATATCCACTAATTATGGAATAGTACGATAAACATCCCCGGTCGCCGTACCTATTCCTCATTTGACCTCTAGGTCACGACCCTATGCTTTACCTGACAAAAGGTAATAATGTCATATAACAAGAGACTTCAGATTACAGACTAGGATGGACAACGCTATGGAGATGATGTTTAAGGATATCGTGATACCCATTGGATATACAACACTACATATATTTGAATCGTAGGTATACAGACACATAGACACATACACCCAAACAAACACCGACACGCACCGACACACACATACATGCACAAAGAGAGAGAGAGAGAGAGAGAGAGAGAGAGAGAGAGAGAGAGAGAGAGAGAGAGAGAGAGAGAGAGAGAGAG
>JAVCKZ010071868.1:0-13703 GCA_034780755.1 Lepetodrilus elevatus
CAAGCGCAATTAGTCTCAGATCGAAATTTGTTTGTCCATTATCCAGGTCAATCAACTGTGATATTATGCCTTTAAACAATATGCGACAAACTTCATAAGATAATAATTATTAAACGTATTACACTCCAGTAATACAATATTATCTTACAACGATCTGGTAAAAATCATAACCTATTTAACACTAATAATAATAATAATAATAATAATAATAATTACCGGTATAATAGCAATAACGATGGTTGCCTCCAGGATGGAGAGTGAGTGAGTGAATATGGAGTTTTAACGTCGCTGCGGGAATCTTTCACCCATTTGCGACAATCAGCATGGACAGGGTTAATATCCTCAGTACTGACCAGTAAACAAACCCAATGAAAACAAATACTAGTGTCAGTTGTGGTTCTTTCTGTGAAACATATATGTTTAATATGAGCATCATAAAAAGATAATTTCCATCTGAAACTTCCGATACATCCAGAGGAGTAGTCACTTCCAAATATGGTAATAAATATTAAATTATAATTATTTCCCCTGTCCATACAACCCAATCTGCAACAATTGAGTTAATGAAGAGATAAACAACATGAACATATATAATAATGTGATTCAAAATTAACAAGAACAAATACTTAAATTGTGTATTAATAATCACAAGCTATGCCAGTGAACATGAATATTGACATTATTGTCAATTTTTTATATAATAATTTTCTGCATACTATCATGATAATAATAACAATAATCTTATGACGGCAATAAAAACAATATATATGCAAATAAATTTGTGTATATATTATTACTACTGTTGGAGAAAAAGAATTGTGAGAAAAAAATTATTATAAGTAAATAATAAGTATTAGATGTTAGTTTGTGTGAATAATGATTACCGTAGCACCTACCGGTAAATACAAAAAAATAAAATCAATGCACAAATATATATAACATGTAAATAGATAGTAAATATCTAACATATATAACACAAAACAGGTACACTGTACACAACATAGCAAGAGAAAATAGCGTATTATTTTCACAGAGAATAACTTAGCAAGAGAAAATAGATTATTAACTAATTTGGTCTTTGTGTTTAAAAATAGTACACTATCGAAACTATCCATGGAAATAACCAATAGTTCAAATTACTATTGATGTATTGCTATCGCGATCCATCGTTACACCCCTAAAAGATAGGTAGATAGATATAGTTACCGTTAAGTAGATAAAGTGCTCCCTTGATATAATGCTGAAGTTGGGGTATATGACATGACACCCGCGTTATTTCAACAAATATAATTGGAGATTTTTTTTTTTTTTAAATGGGGTCCACGTTGGACCCAGCTTTGTATCCGAATCCACAGTGCATCGAAGGGCGTTGTATCGAGGTAGCACTGTAGATAGATGATAGATCATGTTGGGAAATGTATTGACATGGCCAAGGCACAGAAAAGGCATGGGTGTACGTAATAAATGACATAATCATAGCAGTCTAGACGTAGAGGGAAGTCAGGGACAATGACAAATATTTTAAGGCAATATTTAACAGTTGGATGCAATTAAAAAATGATTTCTTAGACACGTTCACTGCTGAATAAAATCAAAGTGTTCTATTTCTGCATGTGATCAGGCAAGTTAACTCGCCTTCAGCAGGGAGAGGGTTAAGCAGATTATAGTCAGACAAGGTCCAGAACAAAACAAGTCTGTTGCCATTAACCCTCTCCCAGCTGGATTAGATTCAGGTACTGCTCTTTAGGGCATCTCTGGTTGCCTCCAGCAGGGAGAGGGTTAAAACTATCCATCATCACTTCAGATAGCTTGCATGATTTTTTTATTTCTTGGTACATTTTCAATTTTGTGGAAATCTGCTAATAGTGGGATGAGAAACCGTAGCAACCTGGTGTCATGGTACGACTCATGAGTCGTGTCCTGGCGGGACATGCGAGTCACGGTCGATACTGATGTAACCAAGGGAAATAACTCTACACAGACTTTGCATTCCAACTTCTGCATTGCACTCGATACCTTGCCACCATGACAGGGTTTGAACTCGAATAAATTTGCTGTCCGACACACTACCCACAGCACTGTCTCAACATTTGTGAGTCTCTACTTTTGATTTAATGAATATGACTAGAAGATACTTGTGTTAGGATCTAATATTTCATCTGGATATTAAACGTACATAAACAATGATTTACATAAACCTATACATAACTAAATATCACAAAGTGCTCAAATATTGATGTAGAAAATATATGTTGTGATCAAAGTGTAAAATATATACATATACGTTGGATGGATCTCAAATTAAGTTATTTGTGTTGCATCAAATTCTGATATGAAAATATTCAAGATGTCTGCCTGAGGCTTGTCACTGACAACGTAAGGCACTGTGGTAACCAAGGCAACAGGTTATTAGTATCTATTCTATTACTTATCATACAAAAGTATCTATTCTATTACTTATCATAGAAAAGTGTTATCGATGTGATTAAATAATTTGCATAATTTTATGTCAATAAGACTGAATAAATTCGTTATTTCACAGGACATGTGTATGAAATTTATGAGACAATCTCAATGTGGGTATAAATACTTTGGAACAAAATAAGTAATAAAAATTGTAAGGCGATGACTCAGTTGATGTAAAGCGATGATTCAACTGATAATACAATGACAAGGTGATGATTTTTACTGATGATACAATAGTAAATCAAGGAATCAGCTGACGACACGACATCAAGGTCATGACCTCAACTTATGACCTCTACAAATGCGGCAGGAAACATCCCCGATTGGCCAGCCAATGTTCCAAACCTCCAATCAGCTGCCTCCGTCACAATGTCACCAATGTCAATAACATCACCGACCTGCAATTGGAAATATTCGTATGAATCAACATTTTCTGAAATATTATATTAATTTATTTATTTTTTAATTCAGGTTTAGAGCTCCTTTCAACTTTAAACTTGTCAGTTTAGGGCACAGGGATGGAACTTAACTTTAAAACATACTCGCCCAGATAATGATATAAATAAGAAAACATGACATTTCTACTAGTTCTACAGGCTGGTGGGTGAGTGAAAACTTATAACCCTAGAGCAGGAGGAAACCCATAGTGCTGAATGTTGCACTAAACCTGTGAGCACTAGCTGGTACTTAGATCAGTCTTATGAACATATATATTAATAATAATAATAATAATAATAATAATAATAATAATAATAACAACAAAATAATAATAATAATGATAATGATAATAATAAAATACTACTATTACTACTACTACTACTACTAATAATAATAACAAAGATAATAATAATAATAATAATAATAATAATAATAATAATAATAATAATAATAATAATAAAAATAATAATACTATTAGATGCATTTACAGAGTGTGCCATCCACGAACAGTGCTCATTAACGGAGTCCTCCTAGTTGCTATCTTTGACCCGCGGTTGCTGCGGATATCGTACAAATCTAATGACGACAACGTACCTTGAAGGACAATTCTTTTTCTGTTTCTGCTGTGAAATCGTAGAGAGCTCTAGCTTGCACAGGTTCTGTGTTGGGAGATGGCTTGTTTCCTCGATCTGAATGAAATGAAAGTGAATAACTAAAAGATTTGTAGATATTACATTTTGAAATTTTGTTCTCCAAAAGGAAGAGCCCTTATATGTTGAATACTTCATAAAATCTCAACTTTACTCCAAATTTTATTTCCTGAATCTTACCTGTAAACATGGACATAATGTGAGTCAGTTAACCTCTTCAGTGCTGTGGGCATATCTATATGACCAAAACACATGCAAAATGGAACAATTCAGCATGGAGAAGGTTAATTATATTCCTACCACTAGAGTCTGTATTTTCAGGAAAATCTTTCTCGATGGCAACGAACTGAGCAGGGAAAATGCCTTGGATTCCATTGTGTTCTCCTTTCAGCCAATCAGCTCCTTCTCGCGACAACAACTGGATACTCTCCCCTTCCTTGAAGGTCAAATCACCTTCATGTCCGTTGTCATAGTCAAAGAGAGCGACACAGTAAGGCTGTGATTGGTCCACTGGCAATGGCTGATGAAGTGTTTTCATTGGCTAAAATTACAAAACAAATTTAAAGATGCACTGCAAAATATTGCAGAGAAGGCATATTTTTTTGGTCAAATAATTATCTATATATTAATATATAACATAATACAATTGAAATATTTGAACTGATCTACATCTGTTAATAACAAATTTAACCTTTCTAATGCTGAAGGTAACCAGAGACACCCTAGAAAAGCGACCATAAATTAATCTGGCAGTACAAGGGTTAATTTGAATGAGAGAATACCTCGTCTATGCTAGCAGTCTGTTTCTCCTGTGTATCTGGCTTCTTATTGGCTGGTTCATACTGAGTCAGGTCAGGTGGTATATAATCGATGAACGACGACGGGAACTTTCCGGTCTGCTGATTTGCCTCGCCATAGAGCCATTCTTGATTCACTTGACTTAACACTTGCACTGTCTGTCCAGCCTGACAAAAATAGCAATCATAATAATAATGTTCTCATTTATATTGTGCCAAATCCATATGTGAAAGTATGCTGATAGTGCTACATTTTCTACCTAGGAAGTATTTTTTTCTATCTTTGAAATAATTTTACAAAAAATGGATTCTAATTTTTAAATATCTCACCTCAAAACTTAATTCGCCATCTTGTCCATCAAAGTCAAACATGGCGGTCACGTGATCATCATGTGACTTTCCAGCATCCTGTGGTGGCAAATCCTCGACAATCTCCACGAACGAGATCGGAAATATCCCAGTCTTTCCGTGGAGCTCCCCTCGAATCCACTCGGTTCCAACATGTCCGACCAACTTGATTGTTTCGTCCTCCTCAAATGTCAGGTCGTCCTTCCCTTCGCCTTCGAAGTCAAATCTGGCGACGCACCGAGGTCCAGATGTCACGTAAGGAGGCTTCTTGATGACCTCGACTTCCTGTTCCGCTCCGAGGTCTGGCTCGTCCCATGCAGACATCGCGACCTTCGGTGGAGTGGAGGCCGTTGCGACATCTGATGGAGGCGCGACCTGAAATTTTGTTCGCAGCGGGAAATGAGTAACCAAAAATATATAAGTCTGAGAAATAATCCTTCTGGAATCCACTACAAATTATGGCAAGGATCCAATCTGAGACCTGTTCCAAAGAACGATTGTAGAACTACGACAGATGTAACTCGGAGTTACGACTCTTGTAGTTCTACGATCGTACTGTGCAACAGAACCCGGATGGGTTTTACACTTGTCTACACGGTACCACTACATGGAGGTTAATGTCACTGCGGGAATCTTTCACCCATTTTTGCTACATCCTTGCACAAACATATCTTGCTTCTGATTGGCTGGTTCAGAGTGAGGCTGGAACTGACCTCATCGTGGAGTGGATGCATGATGTCGACGAACTCCGCGGGGAACATTCCTTCCTTGTGTCCTACTTTCCCCATCAGCCAATCAGAGTCCACCCTGTGCATCAGTAGGATGACGTCATCCGTCTGGTGAAAGAGAGAAAAGAATATACTAGCGGTCATACAACTAAATCATACTTGATGACAATTGTGGTTTTATATGAAGTATTTGTTCTGGTGAATCAGAGAGAAAGACAGACTCTAGCAGTCATACAACTAAGTTATACTTGATGACAGAGAATTGTGGTTTTATATATATTTTTTTCCTGATGAATGAGAGAGAAAGACACATACTAGCGGTCATACAACTAACTACACTTAATGACAAGACTCACCTTGAATGACAGGTCATCGTCATGAACGCCGTCGTAGTCAAAGTTGGCGACTGCATGTGGAGCGGTCAACACGTATCTGTACAGCTCGTGGCTCGGACCAGGGCGGGGAGGTAACTCTGCTTGGAGAAAATATAATGGGGTGTTAACTTTGGTTGAAGAAAATAGATATATCAGAGCATTCTTATGTTATTTTCTTGTTTCTGTCTCTGGAAATACAGTTTAGTATTAAGAATCAACCAGAATTTGAGTCTGTTATTTGTCCACGTGATGTAATAATAAACAAATACTGTATTGTCATGAGAACATTAATGACTAAAGACAATTTCACAGGGAGGTCAAACTGACCTGGAGTTCTCTTCCCAGATACTGGTGGTGAACGTTTAGAAGTCTTCTTACTTTGTCCTGGGCTGAAAACATTAACATTGTGTGATAGACACAGGACAAGAGTAGACGCAGGACAAGAGTAGACACAGACACAGGACAAGAGTAGACACAGGACAAGAGTAGACACAGACACAGGACAAGAGTAGACACAGGACAAGAGTAGACACAGGACAAGAGTAGACACAGACACAGGACAAGAGTAGACACAGAAGAGTAGACGCAGGACAAGAGTAGACACAGACACAGGACAAGAGTAGACACAGACACAGGACAAGAGTAGACACAGACACAGGACAAGAGTAGACACAGGATAAGAGTAGACACATTAGCTACAAGACTCAGTGTTTCAGATGGGCGTCGGTCATCGGACAATGCCAGATTATTTTCGCAAATGTCTGAATTTATTAGAGACCATGCCTGATTTTAAAAACCTGTTAGGATAATGTCCTGAACATTTTGTTGGCCATTTGAGTCACTGAGACTGGACGTCATTTATAATGTTTTTATTTAGTTTGTAATTTTGTCAGCAAATAAAGATTCTGTCACATATCATGGCTTGTCAGTTTAGGGCAGGAGGAAATCCACAACATCAGTAGAACAGAATGTTTCAGTAAACCTGCGAGCACCGGCTGGTATTGACAAACCAAAGATGATAACTGCATTGCCACTCTACAGTCAACACATCCTGTCAATATCGCGTAAAAAAGGTAACTTTCACAAATTTTGATGCCAGGCCCCCAGGACGGGATTTGAAACCTTTGGCTGCGAAGTCCAACATTTTACCACTCACCATGGTCAATTATAAACAAGATAGATAATGAATAGCGAAGCAGTGCATGTTTGACCATGAGGTGACCAATAGGCAGAGAGGCTGTTCTAGAGGTCAGTGTCGTGTTACCTAGGTGACGGAGGTTTGACCGGCATGGACATCGGTCTTGGTGGACCAGCAGGACCTCGAGGTCTCCTCTCCACATCTGGAACAACACGGAACTGACTTAGTAAGTTATAGTAACATGTTACAGTGGAATATATACATCTATGATTGGTTGCAGCTGTGATGAAGGATAAGAGTGGTGACTGACAAATAATTACTAAATGTAAAATAGATAACAAAATAAATAAAATAAGAAATGTATATTTTTATGATTTAAAAATAAAAAATATATTTTAGTAATTTAGTATTTATTAGAAAAATATTATTTTTAAATGGACCACCCTTCCCCTCAAATAAATAAATACAAACATTAAACAAAATATCAAATAAACGATAATAATAAAATAAAATAAAACAACTGTTAATGAACGAACTATAATAGAGTTATGCTCACCAGGACTTGCATCTGGTTTCTTGGTTGGCATGGGTCTTCCTGTAGGGCGTGGAGGTTTGGCTTTAGCAACATCATCGTCATCACTAGCGCCTTCATCCGAGGTCTTCCTCTGGACGGCTGACACAGGTCGGCCTGCAGGTCGTGGAGGTCTGGCTTTAGCAGCTTCTTCAGCATCAGCAGCAACTGCTTCATCCGACGTCCTCCTCTGGATCATCGACGCAGGTCGTCCTGGCCGTGGAGGTTTGCTCTTGGAAGAATCAACATCAGAGGAGAGCAGGTTCTCCATGGACTTCCTCAGGACAGCTTTAGGAGGTGCAGCTGGAGGATCTTGAGGTGCGTCATCGCCTCCAGCAGACACCAGGTCCTCCAAGGACTTTCCATGTCCAATCTTAGGTCCTGATCCAGGTCGTTGTGGTTTCTTGGAAGAATCAAAAGTTCTGTCCAATTGAAGATCGACTGACTTCGGAAGGAGCATTGAGACAGGCCGGCCTGTTGGTCGAGGTGGAGGAGGTCTTGACGCGGGTTCCTCCTCGGAGTTTCTCCGGGGAGGCGGAGGTCTTCCTCCGGGAGCGTCTCCAGGACTGGCTGGAGGGTCGGATCCAGAGGTCGGAGACGTGCGTCCCGGGGTCGGAAGAACCGGCTGTTCCTGCGGCGAAGGAACACACTTCCGGGCTCTGGGCACCGGCGGAACCACGGAACTCCGACTGGAATCTGGAGAATGACCTGAAGAGGTCATCACAGGCGATCTCTTGGGAGGGGCGGGTCTCTGTGAAGGAACAGGGTTGGAATCCTTCTCAATTTGCTGTTCAAACTTAGCAGCAATGGACACGGGCCTTCTGACCGGGACAGGCTTGGATGGACCTGTAGATTCTGTTCTCCAGTCTACAGCTGAACTTGGTCGTTTGGATGGAACCGGAACTGTCGTCCTCCTAATTGGATCCGATTCTGTATCCGGAGATTCCTTAGTTGTTTCAGGTTTTGTGGCATCACTATCTTCAGGAACTCGTTTAGGTTTTGATGGTGGTCGTATAATGGTCGGTCGCTTAGTTGGCGCTTTAGCGATAGTAGGACTAACTTCTTCTGCTGAATCAGCAGCCTTGACGTTATCATCAGGGGAGTGGTCAATATCTTTCTTTTCGATGTTGGGTGAGGTTTTGGGTTTGGGTTTGGGTTTAGGTTTGGGGATAAGTGGTTGTGGTTTTGAAAGTATTGGAGGGCCGTCGAGGTCGGTCATCTTCGGCGGTATGGTGGGCGGTGATGGCGAGATCCGTCCTGTGTTGTCATGGTTACTATCCTCATCAGGTCGTGTCACAGTTGACCTAAGTTTGACTTTAAAAGGCAAACCATGTCCGTGACCTTCATCATCAACAGTTTTGTCAAATTTAATAATGCTGGGTTTGGGTTTAGGTTTGTTGACTTTAGCATAGGCCGGTTCCACAGCCTCACTTTCAGTCTTACTTATCACAGACGTCGTCACATCGTCAGGAGTGCGATCTGGATGTGAATTGCGCTCAGACACCGGAGGCTGGAACATCTTCTTCTCATTTCTCGGACTTGGCAAGGGCTTCCCTGGTCGGATAATAGTCGGCCGCGAAGGTTTCGGTGGGCCAGGATTTTCGTCCCGGTTGTTGTCATTTTCTCCTCCGACTCCCGGGTCAGACACGGGACCTCTGGTTGCAGGACCTGGAGGGTCGTTCTGACCCTCAGCTATAGATGTAACTCTAGGAGGAGGGGTCGGAGGTCGGAAGTCATTGATAGACCTCGGACTGCGAGGTCGCAGAGGTCGAGAGTCCGCAGGATCTTCTCGAGGTGGAACCGGAGGCGGTCGCGATGCAGGAACGGGATGAACCATCTCCTGGTCGGTTCTAGGAGGAGGCGGTGGCCGTGAGACTGGGGCTGTGTTATTGTTATTATTAGAATTATCTCCCCTTGGCGACAACGGTGTCCTTGACCCAGGAAGCTCAGGATTTGGGGACTGGTTGTCACCCAGGTCCAGAAGGTTGTCTTGCTTGGGAAGAGGCTGTGACAGTGCCATCGGCGGCGGGAGACCGGACACTACGGGAGTGTCGTCCAGCAGGTTGACACTTCCTGTCTGACCGGACGTCGCTGATCTGTTTGGAGGCGGAGGTCGTACTGCCCCTGATGGGGGTCGTGGTCTTGCCGGAATTGTCTTTCCTTGGTCCAGATGCTGATCTGTAAACAAACATAATAATAAGTAATCTAATATAGCGTCTAGGACCTAGACTAGTTACTCAATGGATGTTATTATCACAAATGAACAAATTGAACTCTCAATCCACTGGTTTCCATCAGTAATATTTTGAATGGCTAGGATAGTACATGGTTAGAAGTTCCCACTCGCCCTGTGGCGACCTTCTTTTTTATGGGCTAGTATCTTTTTAGGGAAATCACTCTCTTATTTGACTTACTAGCCCGTTGGCTTGTTCAAAGTTGTAAATTTTTTGCACTAACTTCTAACCCTGGGATAGTAAGGCACATGTTGATTGGATGCAATATGCTCATTTTGAACGGTAAGGATAATAAGGTTTTACGTTGATTGGTTGCTACATGCTTACTTTGTTGAGACGGCTTGTCATCACGAAATCCCACCTGGCTCATTGGTCGAACACTCACAATTGTTATCTCTGGCTTCCTGCGAATGACAATTTAAAAACCATTACACAACATTAAAAAATAAATACTGTAAATTTCTAAATTAATGCAAAATTAATCACTAATGCGACCTATAGATTTTAGACATAAATGCGACACCAATACAATGCGAACGGTCATGTCTCCATTCATGTTTTCTCCTCGGTCGTACCTTTAATGTGGAGCAATTAAATACAGTGGTCGCATTTTTCGCATTAATATTCTGCTTGCATTAATTTCATGGTTTACAGTAATGAATATAAATATGATCTAAAATGTTGGTGTTAAAATTTGGAATGATTGGTTGCTGACAATAGCATACCGGTATCTAGATTCGGGTAGGGTGGGGGTGCATGGAATGGGTGGTGGCCTAACAAATGATTCAATTTACAACCTCACATTCTGCACCCCTGCTATGCCTGTCTATGCATTCAAATTTAGTCTGAACATTATTGATAACATTTATATATATTTCTATATATTTCAGCCTCATTAAAATAAGATCTGAAACTAACGCTCAAACAGATATATGACACTCGCTAGTTATGACTGAGATCGATTTTAATGAGATTGTATATATTTCTACATTTATTTAGATATATTTAGATATATTTAGATATATTTAGATATATTTAGATATTATTAAATATATTTCTATTTCTCACTTTTTGGCGGAACCTCTTGTGTCTGATTTCGCCAGACTTTGCGGCCGCGATGGAATCTTCCCGGCACTCGGAGGAGGAACCGGCCGATCTGCTTCTGAAAATGGTGTTTCCAATTTAGAAATGATCAATAATCCTATTATGATGACATCTAGCAACATTCAATGTCAAGAAAATTATGATAAAATCAGCTAAAAGGCATACCATTATAGATAAGTTAACGTTTTGAACCAAATTCTAGTTATAAATTTAAAGGATATGCACTTGGCATACACATTATGGCTTTCATACCTCAAGGAATCTCTTCCTTGGTCAATTATTCAGTGGCAAAATGGTTAGCATATTAATTATTGTGCATTGACAGCACTCATGGATAATTAAATAATATGAAAGTATTGATAGCTGTACATCAGAATATATATTCAGATGGGTAAACATTAAGCGGTTGAATACAAACATAAATTATATGTAAGTACAAGTAGTCTCAGGTAGAATGCCTTTAAAATATTATAGAAATTATCTGTGAATTACAATAACGTCTGCTCCCAAATATTTCAACAATTTGTACTTCTCTGCCACAACCATAGCAATAAAGCGTCTCACTACTAGTACTAATAAACTATGTATATCTGAGTCAGTGACCCTTTAAAATACAACTTAGATACATAAGCTGATAAGCCATTATTAAAGCATAAATGCATGATAACATGCTTGGGGCTGTTCTATTGTGATTAGTGACACACGAGATATGGTAACTTAGAGAGATGAGATAGACAGAAAAACAGCAATATGTGAAAACTAAAAGAAGTGAAAACAACATTAATGCATACCGGTAAGTTGAAGAAAACAATATTATACACTTAAAACCAAGAAAATAAAAAAAATAAAAAATTCAACAACTACACTAAAAAAATGATTCCATGCATGACTTTAATTTTGTTTGTTTTGAATTTCTATTTAAAGATGATGAGATGGATCAACATAAAACTTCCATTATTGAGTGAATGAATGAATGCACCACTTGATATCATGCTGTATACCACAGGGAGAATGCACCACTTGATATCATGCCATATACCACAGGGAGAATGCACCACTTGATATCATGCCATATACCACAGGGAGAATGCACCACTTCATGCCATATACCAAAGGGAGAAGATTCCCGCTGCACCTTTATGATCGGGTTTCATCGGTGGTCTGCCAGGAACGGCGGGCGGCGGTCGCGATCCACCGGCTCCGGGGGGTAGGGGAGCCGGTCTGGCAGGGGTGGTGCGAGCTGGAGCCGATCTGGACGAAACTTCGTCTTCATCAGCTGTGATATTTCCAGAGTATTACAATAGACAGCGTAAATATATTTTATTACTTTTCCTATTAGAGACGGAAGATGACAGGATAGCACAGATGATAGTGCATCAAACAGAGCAGAAAACACATATTTTAAATACATCTAATGCTGTTTTCTTTTTACAATAGAGACAAATGATACCTTCAGGGAAGAGTGAACTGAATATATGGCATTGAAATGAAAAATCAAGTAATCTCTTGCCATGTAAAGAGACCATTGTAAAATAACTGACTGTAACTTAATAACTTTGTTTGTTTGTGTAATATAACGATCTAGACTAAATATTTTATAGAATAAACAAACTCTACAAATGATAGAGTGTAGTCTGACTGACTCTAATTTCTAAAAATCTTTAAATTATTTACAACGTCCAGGTACAATTGACACGGTGTCGGAGCTCATATTCATCAGAATTTATTAATCAAACAAGAGTAACATATTAGTGAAGCATTCTACAGAAGAAAACGCCAAGTATTTATGAAATCGCGACATACGTGATGCAACTGTCATCGACGGTCTGATTATTGTTGGTCGTTTTGGAGGAAGTGGTGCCCCGCCTCCAGCACTGTGCAGAGCTTCAGTCATTTTGGATCCGTCGACTGCAAACCATTTACCGCCTCCACGACGAATTCACTTGTCTGCTCTGTCAGAATAGTGTCATATTTACTGGAGTTTCGTCGAGAGCTTATTGCTCATTGAACGAAGAAGTTTGACACGCGAACACAACGCGCTTCCTACTTTGGAAATGTCAGATGGCAATAGAGTGATCTCCCTTACCGGGGAAAACTAACCGGATGCTCTCACTGCGTTTTTCGACAACAAAAATGACAAGAAATGAAAGGTTAGCATGCACTTATAAAACTATTCTGATCAAGATAAGTAGTGGGTTTTTCATGAATATGGACGCTTTTAACAGTGGTATTCACTGATGATGAATGTATATAAATGAACTTGTAACTGCGTTAGGTAATTTAAATTATGTTAATCGTGCTGAAACATGGGAACAAATGAATCAAAAAAGACAAAATAGGTGACTTGACAGTGTGTCACTGACTCAGTACACGGTGCTACTGTCACATGTTGTCATATCAGATTACATATTGCAACACATTTAGGATATTTCTATCTAAATGTTTCCTCTAAGAATACATTTAATAATGTCTAATGGACCGGGTGGGAGACGTTGCAACTTATTTGATTCGTATTTGATTACAGAACCCCTAGTTGAGACCTATTCGCACATGCGCAAAGTAACTTCTAATAAAACCCTTGGTCAGAAAAACTGTAGACAGTCACGAGGACACACCGGACTGTTGTCTAACATCACAACCCTCGTCCATCCGAGGTAGATCGGGGAGTATGTTCTTGTGTTGGGACCACTCGGATGATGTCACTAGGGTTGTGTTCTTGGATGTTTGATTTGAACTTCCAGGACCCGACTCTAGAGTCGGGTTTAAATCAAATACGGCCATCAGGGATTGCCCTAGCCAGTAAATTTTGGGAGTCATCATGACCCCCAATATGTTTTAGTGGGGGTCATTCATGT
>JAVCKZ010071879.1:0-13702 GCA_034780755.1 Lepetodrilus elevatus
AATTCCAGATTTTACCACCTTTAACATTGGGCCTATGGAGAATGACCCCCTCATTATTTTCATTATTTCGAACACTGAACTGTAAGTAATATGTTATGTTTGTTTTATTTATGTTTGTGAATTTGATGTGGATTTGTCTGTGTATAGGCAGGCATACACACCTGGAATATCAAAGACATTAATGATTATTCAACATTCAGTTACGTAGTCCACCAAGGTAAATAACTATATCTCTAGCTTTGTTTTCAGTCTGAGTACTTATCTCTGAATGTTAGGTGACCGTGAGTACAACACTCTCCATGTCCTCATGATTGATGAGTGTACACCGTACCACAATAGATGTGGCAGGGACAATACCTGGCAGTTGTGTTTCACAAACGTGTTGTACCGGTAGTCTGGCCTACACCAGGGTTTACGTATTAATTATGATATCTGAGTCCACTGTGTTTCCTTTCATGAAGGCCACCAGACATGTGGTCGTAATCCTGCTAGTAACATGAGTACCGTGAGTACCTGAGTAACATGTGACATGGACATGGCAAGGTAAAATCCCCGGTCACTTCTTGTTTCTCTCCGCCTCTCCGTTACCTGCCAGTAACGAGTTAATGGTGGACATAGATCCAGACAGCTGAGAGAAGCTGCACGTATCTGGATTATGTGGGATTATCTCAGGATTATACCCTGACCATTCTCATCAGTCATTACCCAGTAGTAATTAGTCCCCACAGCCTGCAGTACCGCTACCCAATGTATGGAGTACCATGAAATATAGATATTACAATATTAACAAGCTTTATCAACGAAGGATATAATGCTAGTTTGACATGAAAAACATTGACACCCCTATGTCAATTGGTAGATTATCGCTGTAAAAACTTCATGGATTGACAAAACAAAAACAAAATTTAAATGAAAAATTTTTGATGACTGGAATGTGACATGTGTACACTTTGTGGATTTTCAAGGATGTGAGCTGCATGGAAGACAGTTCCCGCTAGCACTGTCTACTGTGATCAATCTATATCATGATAGTCACATAGTGTAATAAAATGTATGACAGTACAGTGTTCGAATTAATAGGGGGGTCAGGGGGTCATTTGAAGATTTGCAATGTTAAAGGTATCTGTGTGATCCCCTGAAAATTACAGATGTTATCACCTTTAACATTGGGCCTATGGAATGGTGTATTAGCTAATGTAAGTAGCATTCATTTAATAGGAGATACATTATAATAGTTTCCAACTGCGGAGCTCGACAGATCATAGTAAACATATTGATGTGATAGTAGTGCCTTGACCATGACCTTTTGTCACAGTTAACATCATTTAGGTTATATTAAGTTAACTTTACTCCCATAATCCTATAATTAATTCAAATATTAATTTCATGGTATCCCCATTGAACAGTTGAGGCTAGTGTGTAGAATCAGGGCTAGCTGTGGGACGGCTGGGCTAGCTGTGGGACGGCTGGAGGGACCGCTGCCCACTGAAGTAAGCTAGGCTGCTGGCACAGGATCAATCCTATATAAATGGCCATGAACAGGCTGGCAATCTGCCAACATTCCTAGCAGTAATTATACAGTGGTGTAGGACTAATAAATGGGCCAGTCTGCATATATATATATTCGAGATGCTTGCTAGGCAGGTCAGGTATACATGAATCAGAGAGGCCCCAAAGCAGGTTGTGGTAATTTAACCATCTCCATGCTGGATTAGACAGATCTAGGGCATCTCTGGTTGCCTCTAGAATGAGAGAGTTAATAGATGGCTAATATCTTCCTATGAATGTGTTATTCACATTTCGGATGCATGTTCATGAGGATTCATTTGAAAATGACTTGCAGGTGAAAGTAATGCCCAGATCGTCCTAATCTTCATGATATAACGTAACGCTGTCGTAACACTGTCGTACTGATCTGATGCCATCTACATGTGATGTATGGAATCACAGGAGGCGTAGGAATCCATTAGTTTTGTGTACTTCCATTTGCTGCGACCGTATGTCGTTGACAAGGCTAACAGGTTGATGGATGGTGGCATTACTGGTATCTCTGGCTTCAGAACTATCAGATTCTACAGGTGATAACTAGGTACCAGATGCTACGACATTAAGTAACAGATCCTCATTAATATATATATGTATGTACATCGTAGCTGGAGGATTGTGTCAGGTTTCCTGTGATTGGCTGTCACACATATCGGTATACACCTGGGTCTGTATGCACAGACGTAGTTTAGTTAATCCGTGGTTTAAGGGTTAGGTTTTGTGCATTCCGACAGTAGTATAACTCATCACTTAAACCTAGTTTAGCCTAAACTGTGGTTGAACTACATGAACTATGGCATTAAATGTACTGTGAATTATATCGTTTGAAATGGTTTTCCTACAGAATCATACACCTTTTGGTATAAATGTTATTACTTGATTCTTTTTCCGTATTACTTGATTCATTTTCCTTATTGCAAATACTCTTGACTCAATATGTACGAGACTGCGATGATTCTGCGTGTGTTGTGTAGTTGGCTGTGTTGACAGGCGGTAGTTGTCAGGTTCTAGCTCTAGGCGTATGTCAAACTACCACAATACTCTCGTTATTGGCTTGGGTAGGTGTAGAGCCTGAGTACACAACTTGGGGGGAGGTTGTAAACACTGATAAAGCTTTGTATTAAGTATTTGGCGTGGGTCCAGCCTGTTGTCATTGTCGTGTAGCTTGTATTCTTTCATACACATGTAGTAAAGTCAGTGTTGTTTCCTGTCACTACAGTTCAATACAGTTACAAAACTTTACAATCAAATTCTAAATTCATTTCAATCATTGCCGATATGGAGAAGAGAAAACAAATCATCAATCTATATATATATACACCTATTTCATATTTAACCCTCTCCCTGCTGAAGGCAAGTTAACTTGCCCGATCACATGCAGAAATAGAACACTTTGATTTTAGCAGGGAGAAGGTTAATCTACTGTTTATTATGTGTAAGCATAGATAAAATTACAAAGTGATAGTCTTTTAGTAATTGCATATTTTAAGAGTTGTTGATATTCAGCAGTTCCATTGTGTTTATCACTTCATTGAAATTGGATGGCACTAATGATAGTCGTGTGACTTGCACGTGATCACTGTTCCTGTTATGTCACTCGGAGAAGTCACGTGTGACCTGCACATGATCACTGTTCCTGTTATGTTACTCAGAGAAGTCAGTGTATGAGATATTATTAAAATTCATATTATTACCCATTATAAACCATGCCTGCCATATCATTTTCAGTGTTCTATCATATAACACCAAATCATAGGTCAATAATTACTTTATTTATATTGAATAGTCACAATAAAAAAAAAAGTACAAATTAGATTTTTAATATATTTCATCCAGATACAGGCAAGTCTAACAAACGCGAACCAGTGGAGTATCAGACCTAACAGTTAGGTGCAGGCTGAATGTGTGGGTTGTTATTGTATTGAGGACATCGATATGTTTCTATTTCTGCCAACAGAATCGTGTTCGGTGGGAAAGTAGGATACGAACACGATCAATATGATTGTCTGATATATTTTTAGTCCAATGTCAGACAGAATGTACTCAGCCAATACCTGATGGTGAGCACCACAGAAACATGTGAACACCACAGAAACACGAGAACACCACAGAAACACCACATAAACACGTGAACACCACAGAAACACGAGAACACCACAGAAACACGTGAACACCACAGAACACCACAGAAACACGTGAACACCACAGAAACACGCAGATTTGAAAGAATTCTTGTTTGGATACCTGTTTCTCGTGTGGATACTTTATTTGCTATGTCAATACATTCTGTTGTTTGTAAGAGTCAGTTTGAGGAGAAGTCTTTGAAGATTTCTTAGATTCTGTTGTGCAGTATTTCAAACATCACTTTGTAAATTCTATGTTTAACTATTGTGCAAGTCCTGTGTTTATATACCGGTAAACTAGTGTAAATCCTGTGTTTATATACCAGTAAACTAGTGTAAATCCTGTGTTTAAACCAGCATATTTTGTAAATAGGAAATTATAACTTTTAACATTCCCGAGAAAGCGAGATGGAAAACAATATTTGATGAATGCATTTATGTCCATTAGATTGAGTATCAATAGTATTCTATTGTACTATTGACGTATTGTCACTGGCACTAATAGCTGGGTAGTTATTTTTAATTGTACTATTGCTACAGTAAGTGACCTACTATACTACAGTACTGCGCGGCGACGATGCTGCATGCCTCACTGTCACATGACACAGTTGCTGTGAAATGACTAAATGAAATCAATATACTCCTGCCAGATTACTGGGTGTTGCTCAGTAGCTGTTCTGTGTAATTATTCCACTGCTAGAGCCTGCTGTAGGAGGGAGGGTTAGTCGTGGATGTCCACAGGCCCAAATATGTAACAATCACATATATACCCAAATATTACCTATGAATCTAAATCTACTGAAAATATATTTTCTAGATAATGTTGTCTGTATTTATTGTCATAAAAGATGTAATAATTTATTAATCTACGAGATGTTATATCAATATAAAGCCTATTTCTCCAGAACTATCGAATAGAGACACTATTGGTGATGAAAGTAGTTTTCCAAATGAGAATCAATCATTGGAAACGTGCATGCCTATGTCTATGCAGGAGGTGTATAGTGTGCAGCATCTAGCACTACCAGTATATCTCCAAACCACACACTTGATCTTGTGTCTGTTACACACTAATCGCCTCATTTGCTTTCAAAATCTGTAATGTTTTCTTGGTTGACATCTTGTTCAGCAGACATGCATCTTGAGCTTGATGATCTTGACATTAATTTCCAACGATCATGAAAAATCAATATTTGTCCCTGGCCATGCCGACAGTGCTTCAACAACTGTGTGGTGGAGACAGGTTCTGAGACTGCAGTCATCTCGGAGGTCATCCTGTAAACATACCACAGGAACTGCTGGCAGTCATCTCGGAGGTCATCCTGCTGGACGATCTCTATCTCTCGGGTTTCTTATTCCCTCTCACAGTCACCAATAACGAATTGTAAAATATATACAAATATTATGCCTATTATGAATTTTCCAATTTCAATATTAATTGAAACTTGAAAAATGTCCCACTTTAGTATACATATATCATCTTTTGATATTAGTAAATGGTCTACTTCTTGAGGGTTGTCGCAAATGGGTGAAAGATTCCTGCAGCAACATTAAACTCCATATTTACTCACTCACTCACTCACTCACTCACTTGTTGAAGGTAACCCTGTACACAATGACCAGACTACTAAGTCACCTAGTGATGACACAATGTGTTTTCTGATAAATGTTCTTCCACAGTAACCTACAAGATTATCGTATAATGACTATGTTTTCCTTTTTGTTGCAGGATGGTTTTGTGTCATTTTACGAACAAGGTCCAGAAAATCGCACAGAAAACCCGTGGCCATCATTAGGACGACTCTGTGGGTACGCGGCGGGCGCCATCGGAGTGCTAACACTTGGAGCCATCCTTGCACAAAAGTCCTGACGGTAGTAGCCATAACGCGACATGGTGGTCGCTACTACACTGTCCAGCCTCAGCACACGCGTTTGTCAACTACAGCTTTAAGTGTTTTACCTAACAGCAGAACATTATCTTTCAACTGGTACAGTCCCAGACCCATGTGGACATGTCAGAGTTTGACGGAGAAGATGGCGTTCTTGCAAGTCCACGTTAGTGTTGGAGGTATGAGGACAGGTGGGGTCATGTGACCTCGCTATGATCAGTGCTGAAAGTAACTACCGTAGTTTTATTGTGATATTTTCAGAGACATCACTCCTGGAATTCATTGATATACTTTGACATCACTTTAGTTTGTGTTTTACCAATTTCTGGATGGTGAAATTTCATCGTTAAAACAAATGGATAAAAATACTTGGAAGTTTGGGTGTGTTGCTTGGTGTGTTTGAAAGCAAATCCCTTATCTGTGAATGGCAGCAAAAGAAATATGTAAAAATGTACGAAGGTAAATATTTCTCCAAGTTGTTGAAAGATGGAGGTGACCATGAAGACCATGCCAACAGGAGAAGGTATGGTTCTGATCCAGCTGAAACAGACATTGATCGAAGAAGACTGAAGGTGGAGAAAGTACTGGTTAGGCATCCGTCTGCTTTCCTAGATCCAGCCAAGAACACTTAGTTGAGGCATTCTGCTTCTCATGCCATCTGTTGTAGGGCACGTGGGTCCGTGACAAACAGTCATCGTGTCATCATCTGGTGTCATCGCGTCATCATCTGGTGTCACCATGTGTTCGTTATGAGAACGAGGAGATTCTGAGATAGACAGCATTGTCATCAGGTTTCATTATTTATTTGATTTATATGTCATAATGTATATTATGTATATTACTAGTAATATTGATGATTTTGAGAGTATTTTATGTCATGAATATGTGGGTTATGTACCAATATGTCTTATTTAATATACATTTAAATATAATAATACTGTCATTATTGTTTTTTGATTTCTGGTGCAATGTTGCAACCTAACAATCAAGTTCTTTGCCCCTCCTGATTATGTGAGGTGTATAATTGTTTAATCATCAATTCAAATATATTATATATCAGGAATATAGACATTGATACAGTGTTCTAATGTCTACATCCTTATGATTTATATTAATTTGTATCTGCTCTATGCTTTAGCATGATCAAGTGTATCATGGCAAACTTAAGTTCCATTTTATGAAGTTCTAGTTAATTTCTTTCCTAGTTTGTTGCTGTTAGCACTTCACCTTACAAGTTACAGTTGTTTTGGTGTACATTCACATTGCTATCCCTTAACTTTGACAGTGAGAACTCTAGTGAACCATCTAATGCATCTATATGTATATGGTCAAAATATTATGTTGTTTTCAAACAATGTTCTGAGCTGACCAATTGACATTGAAATTACAATGAAAAACATCCATTTAAATGTGACATTTCTTTGACATTTGTGTTATTGTCTCATCTACGTGATGTCCTTTCTTTGGTCAGTGAATCCGGTGTACTAGTGATATCCCAGACTCATTGTCTCATGTTCTTGATAACATTTTGTTTAACCCTCTCCCTGCTGAAGGCAACCGCAAATGCCCTAATGAGCAGTGCTTTTGTCTAATTCAGCAGTGAGAGGGTTACTAATACTACAGGGACGTATTCCTTTAATTAAATTCTTACAGTCGATATGTTCCAGATTGGTATCTTTGAGTCATTAGCATGTGAAGTGGTTTAGATGTTTCTGCATCCAAGACATACTAGACACTGCATTTTGTTGACGTTGCGCAGTGACATGACATAATGACGTCACTGTATGACATAATGACGTCACTGTATGACATAATGACGTCACTGTATGTACAGAGATAACACTGTGCAGGCCACACACATCTGCCACTCATTGTTATAAGTATACCGTAACCCTGCCCCCAAATGATTGTCTTTTCGGGTCCAATTATATCCACAAGATTTCATATACCTCATCAGTCCCTATGTTAGTTGTGTGCAGTTTTGAAATTGCGACAGCTATATATTTTGCTATGTGGTGTCTGGAGTTGTCTGGTATGCTGTCCTAAATCGGTGTTGCTGGCACGCTGTTTGGGTGATGCTGTTTGGGTGATGCTGTCTGGGTGATGCTGTGAAGACAAGCTGTGGTGTGGCCTGGTCTGGCCAGTGAAGGATAACGAACTAATGAGATGTTGTTATGAATAGGACTTGACGATTGTCAAATGTTGATATTGCAAAGCATTCTGCTTGGCATTGTTTTACGAATAATAACAACGATGATATGCAAGATCTTCACCAGGTTGACAGTAGTTGCTATGGTTACTGGATATTGATATTGGTATCAGTTATTTTGTTTGTAATTAATAACTGTTCTTATGATTAAGACAACTGTAGTGGAATGGTATGTAATACCATATATTTGTATCAGGGTCTTGCCCAATATGTTAATACTTATTGACCTATTGGGAACTGTCAAGTCTGCTATTAGCTACAGGCTCAGTTAACTACAGTACTTGCTGTCATTCTCGATCCCAGTTAGTGCTAGTACATCAGAATACAGCCACACTTTATGTCGTGCGTGGCTCCAGTAGCCACATGGTCAAATGTCCATCAAACGTAAGCCTAGCAAGGCAAGCATAACGCAGGTGACAACTTTGTGTTCAGGTATAAATGATATGGTGAAACCTGAAACCATAGGCCTGTTCAGGAGGGCGAGGTTAGCGTGAAATCTTCTTGGAAACGTTCATACTTCATATGTGACGTCACGCGTGAACTCGCCCTCCTGAACAGGCCTCATGTGCACGGAAGAGCTGCCAAGATGAATCTCCTGGATCAACAAATATACCCAGTAGTCTGCATGCTTGACACTTGTACAAGCTTGAGAGAGTGCTTGGCTTTGCGATGTGTACATTGTCCATGCAACATGTAAGTTTCTATACTTCCGTATGCTACAAACTGCGATATAGTGTGAATGTGAATTATGTGTGTGTACAGTAAAACAATAGTTGACTAGAGTAGTTAGAATAATAAACTTACATTAGAATACTAAATATACATTGATCAGGTTTGTTAGGGGAACGCTCGCGACCCCAACACAATGGATTTGTATTGAGGAAGTGAGGAAGTATTCATTCTGTTCGTCCTTCTTGAAGTACTTCTGATATACTTTTCTAATATGGCCACTATGGCTGTTAATTCTGAATACAGTATATATTAAAGGAATCCCATAAGCTTCGACTTGGTATAACTGTGAGACAGTTCATATGACTTGTATGTCCTTCATGTGTCGGTCTGCCGTGAATATGTCAACTGTCTTCAATCATTATATGATGCTGGAGCATCTTCTGGTCGCACATCCAGCAAAACAAAACATCCTCCTTTGGCACTGCATTGTAACATGCCCCCGAGATTACGAAACTTTCTGAGCACAAACATGTACTCAGACTATGACGTCACATGACGTTTAATGAACACAATTCTAAGTTGAGTACAAAAGCGTACTCAGAAAAGTTTCGTAATCTCGGGGCCTGTGCAAGGACATTGTGAGATCATGGCCAGAAGAAGGCAAGGGTGTCTGACGGTGTGAAGTGTAAGAACTACATCGGGCACTAGAACCGGCCGTGTTACATTGTTAGTTGTTGAATGAGAAGATATTACATCTAATTTAGATACCATATAGATATATATATACATATATAGATTTCTTTACAGCAGTAACTCTCTGATCGTCTAGTGATGTTGTATGTGATAGTATCCCTTGAACATTCAAGCCATCTATTTCATTAAAACATGATTGAAAAGATTATCTTTGTTTGTTCCTTTTTGTTTGCGTTGAAATTCCCCAACTGAAATATATTCCACATGCCTTTCTTTATGGTATACTAGTTGCAATCGTGGAGTGGGTACGTTGCTTTTAATAGATCAAGTAAGTATGATATATGCGAACATGACCTTCGATATGCTTATTAGATGTTTTCCTGACAGCTTGGAAGCACATAGAACCCGTGATATGATTGTATGAACCGTACACAAGAACTGCTATCGATTTTTGTCGGAGAAAGTCCTTTAGATGTCGACCCTCATACCAAAGATGAGGATATGCTGCTCAGGTTTCTCGGAAAATAAAATCGAACTGGTGCACGTTGAAAATATTTCCCCCAAGGCTGGCTGTGGCAAGACGCGCTAAGTACAAGTATTCCAGATCTAAGACATCTCGACGGCTGCTAGCCTAGCAAGCCTACAGGTGTGCAGCTAATTCCCCATCAAAGCACTTCCTTGTCTGATTAGAACTGCTACTTCCTGTGAGACCTGCTGCTTCTTAACGTCGACATGGCAGGTCGCTATGCTTGCTCTGACATAGACGATACCAAATTCCGGAAATACATATAGTGTAGGCTACATTTCTTTCGTGAATTGACGATACTTCGTGTGATGTCCTTTCGGCAAGACACTGTCCACACATCTAACAACACTGGAGGAACACGTATGCCCGTATTACTGTGACATGTACTAGTATCACTTATTGATAATGTTTTGTTTTAAAGATGTCTTTGAGCATCTGCTAATGTTATAGCTTCCTGTCTACTCGTCATATTTAATGTAAATATTAGCAATGTCGATGTGACCGGCGTCGATGGATAGTTGCAAGAGTAATGCATCCACGAGAGATTGATTGCATTCGTATGATAATATTGATAATTATTCAGTGAATGTTATGCTGTTGGATTGTTAATCAGGTGGTTTAATTTAATGCCGAGATCTCGACATATTTAGGAAATGCAACTTAAGTATAGCTCACAATAGTGGCGTTTTATTTATTAGAACTTAGAAGAGCTCTGTGGATCGTTCTAAAGCAAGTATGCTACTATCTTTGCGTTGTAATCTCTATTTTAAGAGTATATGCTATGATATGAAAAAACGGAATTCCTTAAGATATAGGTGTCCGTCCAAGCATTATATAGCTCATATACGCCATAGTGCTTTCAACCCGTAACTGTGTGGGTGGATCGTGTGTTGTCGCCCGATACTATAGGCCTATACGCTTAGCATAATATCGTGGATCAAATAAGGCTTTGAAATAAATTTGCGTTCAAAGACTATCCTACATACTAGTAGTTCTAAGGCTACCTGTATTTGCAATAACAGAACTATTGAGTCTATTCGCTCAGCATTATGTAGATATTTTATTTTATTAAAACTACCCGACAAAGTAGGCCTAGTACGCATGCACAGGCCAACCGAATTAACCATTTCGCAAGCATGATACAACTAATGTTTATCCAGTAGTACTCTTCGATTCAAAGCAAATATTTAATTCAAGTGGAATACATAGCATTTGAGAGTTCCTTTTAAATGGGGTGTATCTGCGTCATATCTATATTTACATCCACCCTGTTACCCACTCAAGCGAGATCAAGTCCAGTGTCAACTGGTCGCTCCTCTTCTCACCGTGAGAACATACCCTCCGACCTAAACATCAGTCAATAAATATGTACTCGTCGTCTGCGCATTCACTGTCGTCTGCTCAGTGTCGCCAGTGTCGTCTGCCTGTACGTACGGAGGGGCTTGTAGCTATACTTTCTCTTAGTGCAGGCCAAACATATTTTCATTTATCTGAACTTACTATTTCTAGTACACCCAAGTATTTGTATTTTATTACATTAAAGTAAGCGACACGTGTATATGTATTGCATCCTTATTTCTATTACATCCAAGTACGTGTATATTTCTATTACATTCAAGTATTGATTGAGCCAGCTTCACAAGACGTCGCTCAACTAGATGGAGGTAGCCTGTGTTACGTGATGCTGGTATGCTCTCACACTGGTACCACGTGATGCTGGTATGCTCTCACACTGGTACCACGTGATGCTGGTATGTTCTCACACTGGTACCACGTGATGCTGATATGTTCTCACACTGGTACCAGACAGGTCACTGCCATTTCCTTGAGATGACCTGCACTTACTTAATCAAACGGTCGTCAAAACGTGATGATTTCCTCGTTAATTATTCATATCTACATGGCATATACGACACCTCAAACAAGAATACTCGAGTCATTTAACTGAGGTAACGGTTTTTATATTGACTGTCAGGAATAGACTACCAGTAACTGGGCCCAGTAGAAACTCCATCTTCACTCACCCACCCAGCAGTACATTAATTTAGTATGAGCTCTTTACATGAAAGCTAATTGTTAGATCGTGTCTGAACAATTAGACGCAGGTTCATCCGTGTTACAAATTAGGCGCACTCACCATGGCGATTGCATGTCATGTTGCTTTTAGTTTTACCGTATACCTATTATGCCATTGTTTTCGGCCTCAAGAAATAATGGTTCTGTTCTGTCTGTCTTGTGACTCGTATTCTGATACTTTAGACAACAAACAATCGAAAGTCTTAAGTTAAATAGGCCTAGAAATAATTCATGGTGTGCATGTATATATAGTATCTCCATATTCAAGTAATTATATCAAAGTAAGAATACGATATGTTGACATATATTTCTTGATTCTATCATTACGTACTATACCAATACTCTTTGTTGAGAATTCCATTCTCAGTAGCAAGTCTTCCGATGAGTGGGTTTTCTGTCAACAGTAAGACTGATGAGTATTGTTATGGGAAACGGACAATTAATATCGACACAATGGTGAACAAGTATTCCACGCTATCGCAAACGCAGCAGGTAAGTCGTTTTGTTCAATACTAAAGTCAATCAACGTAAATATTTAATGCAAACTACCAGTATTTACCCATCAGCGTATAGAATTGTGCATACTTATGCATTGAATATTAGCTAAACTGGGATCTGAGACATTCTTGCGCCAGATAAGATGTTGCATTAACCTGAATAATAAATTATTAATTTCTAAAGCGATGTCAAGCAGTTGTATACAGTTTATTGAATGGTTGTGTGTGGTTGGGGTGATAAAGGACAGGCCTGTGTTTATGGATGACTGTCTGCGAGTGGTGGTTACTAGTATCTGGTTATAGTGGTTTGAGGTCCAGATGATGGTTTTAATGATGGTTTGGTTGACTGGGAGATAGTATGGTGGATGTAGACAGGAAATGCGGGTAGTACTGATGATGGTGAGATAGGTTTGGGAGCGAGACTGGATTTAGGTCATCCTCGCAACACAGGGGTATCTTTAATTACGTTCACACTTCAGTATGCAGCGCGTCCTGAGCGTAATAAAGTACGTATCCCTTGTGTGAGAGGATGGATTTAGGTGGGCTACGTGTGGCTCATGGTGGTTGGCGGTAAGGGTGGTGCTGCTGGTGGTATGGTGGGCAGGTGGGTAGGTGGTGTTTAATATCTTCAATACTGTGGTAAGATACTCAATAACCACGAAGGCAGTCCGTATTGGTCAGCCGAAACCGATCACCACGAATGAGCCTATTGTTGTCAAGTTGTTTGAGAGCCTATATAGTCGTCAAACAGACCATATCACCGCGAGCAAATAGTCTTCAAACATATCTAGACCCTATGTCAACATCAACAACATACACTATCTATATTACGATCATAATGTACTTGTCTTCATAAAACATACATAGTCTATTATGAGCCACACTCTGGCGAGCTAAGAACTCGGCAAAAGCCGTCCTGTACTAGTATGCTATTATACGACAGTCTTTAGTTAAAGACAAACAGATCACATCTGAAATTAACACGGAACCAAAAGCTAAATATGTCGATATTTGTGTTCATATTTCCCTTTTGATGTTTCCATACCGTCTTGTTATGGCTCGATTTCGTGTTCAGTGTTCACAGCGAACCGCTCCCTAGGCAGGTATAATGTTAATCGCCTGTGAGCAGTCTAGCTGGAACTCGACGCTATATAAATAGATTATATTTATTTATTTATTAGTGATGTTTCTCTCCTAGTTGACGACATACCAGACATATCTCTGCAGTGATTTATATAGCCCACTTCCAGTTGTGATCTCTATCTACAAATAATATATGAAGCTATGAATTACTTAGGCTAGAAGATAGTATTCTAGTTGACGATTAAATTTCATTTCTATTATATTAACTTACCATTAAATATTCAATAGGTAAAAGTCGGGTCTATAGACCCGTGCCAATGTTCTAAGAATAATTAAACACACATGTCAGGGGCGGATCCAGACTTTCAGGTTAGGGGGGGCTCAAAGTG
>JAVCKZ010071890.1:0-13701 GCA_034780755.1 Lepetodrilus elevatus
TTTTAGCTCGGTATGAAAAGCATGCACCGTTCTGTTTCAAATATACTGTAAAAGGTTGGTTGTGCTTGGGGGATTGTTTATGCAATTGGTTACGTTCGAATATATAGATATTTTAAGAAAATATATTTAGTTTTCATTTGTAGATTTTCTTTTGGCCGTGAGTATATATAACAAATTTCATCTAAAGAATTTTAATTTTAACAATTTTATAGGCACCTGGGACAGAAAAAATGGCATCTTTTGAGAATGACATTTTTAAAAAAAAGCCAGAAATGATGGGTTCACCCCCCTGGATCCGCCCGGTTCACCCCCCTGGATCCGCCCCTGATCCCTGACCCCCGGGAGAAGCTGTGTGTGGGGCTGACCCTCCCCCGCTGACTGTCATCTCGTACTAGCTCACTCCCTCCCCGATAAACTGCCATCTAATTGACCTTGCTGAGGGGGGAACGGCAGTTTATTGAAGTTCCTGTCAGCAGCAACTGGGATCAGTGCATTTCAGTATCAGTAGCCAGCTGGTAGCTACTGAGCTACTGTTGCCACTATCGTAGGGGGATCCTTGACAAAGCTTTCTTAGTCCTAAGACCATAGTAGGTAACATGCTCGGACATAGAAGCAAGCACCATACGTAAAAGATGAGATCTTTAAAAAGAAAAGCACCTGTAAAATGAATGTGTTTATAGTTTAATTGGGCATGGCATGAACTTACAACGATCCAGATCTGAGATTAGTTCGCTTAAATGGACCACATGGCCCATCGTCCTGTCCGTCCCACCTGGCCGGGAGCCGCGGTGCATGCTGGGATTGAGCGGTTCCAGATGGGCATGTTGTAGAGCAACTGTCAAGTCGAGCATGCACGAGATACCTATTTTAATTTATGGTACATGCAGAAGCACTGTAGATACATGTAAACACGTGTTGTCCATACATTAATGGTCAGCCTACTCTAGTAGGAGAATATACGTTGCCTGTCGGCATGTACGCGCCGCCCGCACTGGAAGTGATGGTACAATTCGACGTATGCGCTAAGTACCTCGTAGCGCCATTCTGTCCACGTTCCCACTACTAAACGCATCCTTGAATGGTCGTGTGATGTTGGACGACGACTAAGTTATCGTAATTAAAACTGTCCGGTTTTTTTATGTACGGAAACATCCGATGTGACCGGAGTGAGAATTCGAAATGATGCGCTCCTAGATTAGATTGTGACGATCGTGGGTATCCATGAATTTTCGTCATGTTCATCAAACTACAGAGGCTTAAGCTTAATACTGAACGAATCGGAACTCGTTTGATCCATAATTAGGTTCACATCTCCAAAATACTTAGAACATGTAGAATATCACGACCTCTTGTCATGTCGTTAAACATTGCATTTTATTTTCTGTGGCAATGTGTTTCAGAGGCTGTTGCACCTTTTAATTTTGTAAATAGGGCATAATCACGATCGGGGCTGGAGGTGTTCAGAATAGATATGTGAACGTGGACAAGTATAATGTTCTTGCCAGTTTCCATAGCTGGTACCTTGTCACAGTATGATTCCAGGTTCTGGTAAACACAAACATGTTCCAGGGAACTTCAGCTCTGCGTGTTGTGTGTATTGGCATGACTTGTCCCGGGGCTAGCGTGGTGTAGAGGATTGGTGTAGAGGGTAAATTAGACTTCAACCAGTATGAAATATAAGTATATATAACTTATGCTTTCAAGAAAACATGTGTTCAAAATATATTATACCATGTATACGGTGTGATCAAAAGCGGTTTTGACTGTTGTTACATATTGAGTTCAGTCCTTGTCCTTTTTATCGCAGACTAATTTGGAATTTGTGTAATGAAGAAATTGATGATTATGATGAAAGGAATTGATTTCAACATTTGCTCAATGAACAGGATCAGACAAAAATGAAACACAGTTCATAGTCCATTCCTTATAATTATTAATTAGTGTAAAACCACCATGTGTAATATTATAAATATATTTGAGGAGAGGACACGGCAAATTTTCCTTTCAATCCAGAAATCTCTTTTTACTTTCAATGTTCTTGTACGCGAATGTTGACTTACACCCCCTATACTAGGATAACTAGGACTAGTACTAATACTAGGAGACCCTGCGATTACATTCATGGGTATTTTGATTAAAATTTACCGTGATATTTATTGTCTATGACTTGCTATAACACTTCAAGATAGTGTACAGCCCATGAAGGCCGTGTGAGCTCACTGCTATAATGAACTGTGTTGTAGTCGGATCTCTCAGCTGCTCAAAGTATGATCTATGTAATGGCTTCGTACCTAACCATCGCTGAGTGACCCGTTGATAGCGATACCACTTGGAATACAGTGAAATAGCCTTCATTTACACGCCCTCCAGCGTTCCTTTGAACTTTATGACCACTGGAAGAGAAAAGTACATTATTCTGCCAATTATAAGGTTGTTTATCAACACCAGGGTCTGCTCAATGACGTCACTTCCGGGAATATAAGTACGATATTGCAATGCGTGAACACTGTGCTGTAGTTGATGTATGCTGTTCTTTGTGGTGGTAGGACCCTTTGGTTCTTAATGAGATATTGTATAATAATTAGCGAACCTTGATCTGCTAACTAGTTTTACGTATGTTCAAAAGAAGTTAGGAATATTATTCAAAACTGTGGAGAGGGGGGGGGGGATAGTTTCACATGTTAAGCACGTAATTACTAACAGTTGATTGTACTTAACATCTTCTTGATTATTACACGTACTATGTTCCATATCTTCCTGTTTGGCGTCGGCGAGGCCATATAACATCTATAACAATATCTCTAGCGGTGGTAGTCCTTCAGATGATATTATGGGATGCGCTGTCAGTGTGAAGTTATCCTTTATTGGTTAGTATCATCTGGTACCCGCAGGGTGACGGTAACGCTCAGAGCCACCGGTGTAGCAGGTTTACATTATGCCATAAGGACATGTCATAGTATGAGCAAAATACTATCTAAAGCGTCCTTTAGAACCCCAATGTACAGACCGACTCCGTGGTGCAAACATTCAGGCGCCTGCCACGGAGTGCGGAAGGTCAGTTTGCCTACGGCCGCGTCATACCTAAAAGACGTTTACAAAAATGGTAGTTTATGTCACCCTGCTTGGCGCTCAGCATAAAGGAAAGTTTACATACATCAACGGGTGGTCCCTCAGAGTCACCTATACTGTGTATGAGTGGGATATTCTTGTCAACTGCGACATTAATATTCCAACGACTAAAAACGACTGGTGGTAATCCAGCCTAGCACAATAGCAGACAATAACATACACCGCTCTCCAGCTCCATGCTGTGAGACAAATGCGTCCCAATGAGGCACCAGTCTGCCGAAATGAACTAAGCTGGAAGGCGACTGTAAAAGCATTGAAATACACACTTTAAATACACCCCAATGTACAGACCTGTAGAAGTAGTCGACAAGGAGTTGGTTTAGTTGGTTCACATGCCCCCTACATGACATTGCACTTTCCGTACAATTATTTTTGCGTTATTGATAGTCTTGCACATATGTTCTTCTCTCCTGTAGCAACATAAAGGTACATCCTATACGTACAGTTTACTTAAGCTAGTGCATGCGTAGGCATTATTATTAATAATCAAGGTATGAATTTCAAATTCTGGCACCGGACTTCGCTGATGGGTAGCCTACAGTAAATCTATTGTTCTCGGCGCTGACATGTCACGTGACCTGTTACTATGGACTAGTAGTGACACCTGACACTGACACTGCTATCATGTCCTCGTGTTTAGTATCCCCCTGACCCCCGTGCCCAGGTCAAGTCAGATAACTCGTGGTGTCGGATACCGCTAGTGAGAGAACCGTCCCCGAGCTTGGTCGTGTTTGTTATTCTATGCAATTGGAAATGTCCGCTTGTTTATTTACCTTTGCGAATGCCCGGCATTTAACTGTTCAATAGTGATGGTAATTGTAATTGAGAAATGTAAATTGTTAACTTCGTACGGACGTCCTTCGTGAGAATATTGAATGTAAATAGTGCAGGACGTTGCGCTCAGCTGCTCAACGGCGTCCAGCGTCGGGCCCGCGACTAGTCCGCTAGCTGGAGTCCTACTGGACCCGTAGGCTCGTTGTATTGGTTTCCGGGTTCAAGATATCTGGGCGACCTATATTCTCGAAACGACGTCGTGCTTACGAACTTCTTAGCCTAAGAACAGTTCGTAGCCATACTATAAGAATCAATACTGCAATTAGTACAGTTGTACATTAAACAAACACAACGGTTTGCTTAATACTTTTATGTAAATAATTACAATTATTGAACATGTATGTATTTATCATTCTTAATATTTCTTTCTTCTCTCCCCATCTTTTCTTTCCCTTCTCTTGGAGCGGTTTTTATTTAAGTTGTAATAACTTGTAACCTATCCATTTCGTCTTGAATAAAATATACTTGGTATTATAATGTAAGTTTGACTAACAGATAGTGTATTCTGTCCACTGTGACTACACGTTGTAAGGCTATTATATATGTAACATTAGATGACACTCACCTGCCCACAGGCCTATGACCATGAAGATCGTCACTGATGCTGGCGACACCGATTCTGTCATTGTATCCTGCATACGTCACACACATAGACGAAGAAGAATTCATCCAGAAAAATCAACCACTATTATACAGGCTAATTGTGCGACTCCTCAATGCATTTCCATATATTTCCTGATGCATAGACAGTAGGTGTAATTATCTGTGGTACCCCTGGGACAGAGGCTCCGCGGCAGCACGGTGGGGGTTCCTGGACGCGCGGGGGATGGCGCTGGCTGCTGGTCGCGTAGACTATACACGCCACGTGCGGACACAGATGACTGCTACAGACTGATGTAAGTAAGGTAAACTCCGTGGACATCAGCACAAGTACAATGAATTTATCCACACAGACAGGAAATAGCACTCTATGTTTCCGTAATGCGGTTATCACCACGCATATACCTTGGAATCGGAAGCTCCACGAAAGATCATGCACATCCTGTCCTGTCCTCTGGAACCACACGAAGACACTCACACATCCGCACAGGTTTCTCCATATTCCAGTCACAAGAGGGGGTGGTAAGAAAGCATGGATTCAAAGGGGCGAGTATTAAAGTGTCCAGTACGTACAGTATCCAATTATCTTTTAAGAGTAAAGTCACCTATGATTACAAGGTTTGCATCCAAGCATTTACATATAATTGGACATTACTGATGAAGCATGTGCCTGCCTGCTACTGGTGGTCTATCACAAGTTACTTCTCCAGAGTGGACATACTGGGTCAATTGGTTTTGTTTGTGGCTCTTTATGGGTCATTCACGGCAGCCATTGTTTCTTGACGACCTCTTACGATGATACGAATAACAGGAAGCGTAAATATGGAAGATGTCATCAACGGGCGGATGTGGTCTGTATGGATGAGAACTCCAGTTACTCACTGCATTATGGATGAGTCTAGCAGTGACGGTCTGGGATATCTGCAGTGACGGTCTGGGGTATCTGCTGTACTGTATTGTGACGAGGAATACGATACAGTGCTACCGGATCAACAGCCACACGGTTCCGTTCATAACACCTCTACTCCCAAAACAATGTACAAATCGATGTATCCAACTATACAAGACATTACATGAATCATACGTCTTCACAATTAGGTAGTTCCGGTCTCATATAAAGGTAATCTTGTTGTTGGATAAAATTGGTTATTTGTAAGATTAATTCATTAGCACTGCGAATTCCATACGACCATAAATCGCGGCAAAACGCTCAGTTATGGACATAAATCAGAGATAAGCAGTATCCTTCTAGACACAGAATGTGATTGTATCTGTTCCCATTGACTTATGCCCTCACTTACAAATTCATAAATTCCCGACTTCTATAGGCTCCTAATATCCAGCTCCGATGAATCAAAGACACGGTCCACGTATGCCTGGGTAATGCCAACACTCCGGGATTGCAGGGTATTGATTGGTGGCATACACACTACGAGCAGTGCACCCCATACACGCAGCGTCTCACTTCCAGAGTCTCGTCAGCAGAGCAGCACGATCGGTAGTTCTATCCCGGAACTGGAACCCGCCTCTTGTAAAAACACACCTCAGTTGAAGAAACGGAAGTTTGGTAATTCCGTTAGACGCTTAGATCCGTCGAAACAAACACCGACGTGAGCGGGACAATTTCTTCTTGGTTATTTCTAAGCATCAAATTTACACCTGAGGCTTGGAAGTGTCGTCCTTTGCTTTCCGTGTCCAAATATTTAAACGCTTCTGTGCTTCCCAATCGTTACAATGAATGTACGGTCACGAACTCCGCCTTTCGGAAGTGATACTTTTCTACTAGTTCACTGCGCCTTTCAGAACGGCAGACCCTCGGTGGAAATTTCATCAGTTTCAAGGCGAAATTTCAATTAATACTGTCACTATATCAATTCCTTCAACTTTTTCTTCACATCCAACTTCTGAGGCACTAATACCGCCGGAGTCCTTCAGGGAGGAAATGTCGCTGTTAATATTCATCCAGCGTTACTCATGTGCCGCTTCCTTGTTGGCATATTTTTCACAATATTGATGTTTCCTCAATCAATCTGAATAGAACCCCAGTTAGAGCTATGCGGCGTTTCCGTATTTCTTTGTCATCATTGGCCTATTTAGTTCCATTGAAATACATCGAGTTCCGGCGTTTTAAAAGTAACATCACAACCCTTTGAGATAATTGTGTTCTAACCTTTTTTTGCAAGGACGTGTGATTTTAGATCGTGACTAAAATCAATGTGCTTACATGTGATTCACTCCACTGGATTAACTACCTGTCTGGGTATACTCCCTGGTCTAAACACTGCATGTCAGTTCCTAAAGCATTGACTGCTGACAGTATAACGAGCACTTCACTCGACGGATAATTCCTTTTGAGCGAGGGTAATCCACATGTAATCCAGAAAGGGTCTCAACCTTATAAAGAAGCGGAATGCACTTCATGTGATGTCCCATCAATTCCTGGAGTAAAAGCACTTATGTGACCGTCTCTCTGCTACAGCTTGGTGATATGCCTTCCCACCGAAACTCGCAGACCAGGCAAACGAACAAATAATCTGTTTGATTTCTCGCCCTTTCCCCCCGATTTGATGTGTATCTTAGAGTTCTTTGGAACTAATTCTTCCGTCAGTTTTTTCCGGTGTACATCTGTGCAGCGTGACTCCTTCTCAGCCGTAGGGGACATGCGATATATTACTTAATGTTTACCGCCCCTACTAAAGCAGCATCGCCAACCAAAGCATTATCTCTCCTCCTGGCAATCTCACTCTCCCATCACTGCTTCAACAAAGTGACTGTCGGTAGCTAGAAGCAAGTGGCTACTCCTCCAGTATACGCTAATCGAGTCCTGTGGCTACGATACACATCCCACCGCGCTTACAGCTTGCAGAGCGGTCGACACACTCACACACACACACGCCTACCAATACTCTCCCCTACCGGTATCCTGACTGTCTCCGCCACGATGCTGGGGCTCTCTCTTCACTGCTCTAGCTATGGTGAATACAATCTAATTAAAGGCAGAAGAACATAGGTAGTATATACCACACAGCGGTCTACTGATCATATCCTAATGCACATTGTATCAATTAACCCAGGGAAGGATAGCGCAGACTCCGGTCTCCGGTCTCCGGTCAATGCATTCTGCGGGCGATATGAGATTTCATGTATATTTCTCTTTGTTTTCGTTGCTAAATCCTGGCGGGCAGGAAGGAACGTTTTTTTTTACTTTCATGATATCAAACCGTGAGACATCATATTCCCAGCAGGATTAGAGATGTAGATGTGGTATTTGTGTACTCCGTTACCGGAGCACTTATCTCAATATCTATCTCAGCATTTATGTCTCCTCGGTGTTGTGGGACTTCCTCCGAATATCATATTTGTGATATGGTGCAAAACTTTCAAATATACTGGAAATCTGCATTGAATAGTTAATTGCAAAAAGTCTACATCAGCTAACTTTCACTTAACGTAAAATCATGAAATACAACCGTTTAGCAAATTCTGAATCAAGATGCAAGCTCTTTGGGCATGCTACATGATAATGAGTTCTGTTAATTTAAAGTTTGTTATGGTAAAAACATAATGGTTTATTTGTAATTGATTTCTATTCTCATCAAAACATTCCACGTTGCGACAATGTACATACCATACTAGATATCATCTAAAGACTGCTATCTACGAAATTAAATCTACGAAAAATATATTCCAAAAAGTAGTACAGTACAGTATAGGTATATGATTGAAATAACAAGATATACGTTTAATAAGTGCGATACGGTGATAACGTGCATAGTATTTATTTAGCGTTTGAAAAGGTGTTTAGTTGTGTGCATGTTTGTTTCTTGTATTTATTTATTTTGTATTCGTTTGTTAATGTATTTGTTAGTTAATCTTTTTCTTTTTTTTCTTTTTTTTAAATTTTAAATTTTAATTTTTAATTTTTTTATTATTGTTTTACGATATTTGTCTTAATGTGTTTGTTCTTGTCGCCTTCTTCATGTTATTTCCGTCCATTATTTAAGCTACTTTGTTTTATTTACATAGCTTTATTAATTGCTATTTATTAAGTGCATATGTACTTGCGAAACGCAATATACATTGACATTCATACTATGCACTTGATTTCATATACACTGTATATTTATATGTATATAAACATACCCGGAGCGTCTACTGCATTCCCCTATGTCTGTTGACAGTCCATCGTGTTGTATAGTACTGTATGTTCCAATTAATAGTCCGACGACATCACTACTTTCAAACCGGAATTAACAAACTCGGTATTCTCGAGGCTGATACATGAATAAATGTTATGGAAATGAAGAATTCGAATGAGAACTTCTATCAATCAAAGCTGAATAAATGGTTTGCGCACGTATTCCAACCCCATGATGAATACGCGAAATACAACACATGTCATATATTCTGACTGTTTCATATACATGTATACATCTAAAGATATAAAGAACAGTTAGTATAATAATTATGTATTGGGTCGAATAGTATCTGATTCATATGGGTTGTGTCAAGTAATTAGGTCTACATTTAAATAATTCAATATGTTTCTCTAATGTCCAATACGAGTACATCGTATATCTGTGTTTGTTTATTAATTTACAAGAAAAGGGGGTAACTCTTGCCAAATTCAGATAACCGGAAATTCAATTACCCGGACGATTTTACCGGGAACGCAATAGTCCGGTTATACGGGGGTCGACTGTATATAAAATGTGGCTGTGACGTTGGCATCGCGACACTGACGTCCTGCCGTTACCTTCTATATCCAGTTACATTTACGTATTCCTATCTACTCTGTATGTATATAAAGATACTATAAATACAGTATAGGTAAAACAGACCTGCAAAGCGTAATCAGTTGAGGTGTGACGATAAGCTCTTGCTATTACTGCACTGTTTACGCTATGAGTATTTTCTTAGTGCGAATTGACAGGACGTGCAAGTCATTCATGTAGCGGTTATGGCTAAATAATCACCGCAATACCGTTAACAGCGTTTGTACATTTGGGTTTTTGGTGCAGCGGATCGTTTGTCAGCCCACAAACGGACGAAAAGCTATGATGTGGATAAACACTTCGTGGAAGTGTGATAAACTTTGGCGAATAGACAAAAATATTAGTCATGCTCCGTATAATATTAAATCGATTCTGTCGGCTAGAATAACAGACAGTGTGTAGATTCACAACTTGTTTTATGTAAAAGGTAACAATATCATTGTTGATTTTTCATCATTGTTTTGATGATAAACTACAGTGCCTACTAAAATAGTGTGTAGACTGTATACATTCATGCATGTGGTTTTTCCTCTCCAGAGAATGTACAAAAATATATATTGATGAACATACCCACGCATATAACTCGTTATATTCCATATATATATATATATATATGTCGATAAGGTCGACACTTGTGCCTGACCTTCAACATGGCAGGGGCAAAATGCGAAGTTTGCATGAGTAGATATGACGTTGATTATTTTTACCTACATAGTTTACTAGTATGATACTATTCTTTGACTATTCATTTAGATTCGGAGAAACAATATCTACTGTAAATCATGAAATTAATGCGAGCAGAATATTAATGCAAAAAATGCTACCGACGTATTGTCGCATTTAATTGCTGCGCGTTAAAGGTAAGACATTTTATTGGTGTCGCATTTACGTCTAAAATTTTGAGTTTGCATTAAATTAGTGACGCATTAATTTCATGATTTACAGTATGTATATTTCCCTCATTCATTCATTCATTCAACCCTCAATCAATCAATCGATCAATCCATCCAACCAACCAACCATTCATTCAGTTATCCATCAATCCGTCAACATAACCATACATACAGCCAATTAAGCAATCGACCATTCATTCATCAGTCTAACCAAACACCTATCAATCCAACCATCATCCATCCATCCAACCACCATCCATCGAGTCAACCATCAATTCATGAATGTCTCCATCTACCCATCCATCCGCCTTTCGTCAGTCCATCTGTACTAATATAATGTGTGTATGTAGACAGACCTTCTGTACACTATGCTCTCGTTTGTGTATTATTATGTTACAGAAATGTGTTTGATGTAAATCTTTCAGGAGCGAGTTTTTTACTAGGTTGGCATAACTTGTTACCCAATCTCTTTCTATTGTGAATAAAATATGTTTAAACTAAACCTGAACAGTCAGAGAAAACTAAGACTAGTGCTATACTCTGAATGCAATTAGAATTATAGTAGCATAGAATAGTTCAGCACGGTGAGTATTGATCATCTAGGACACGACTCCACCCCGCACGTGTACCACCCAAGGTTCTACCCTGTATACCTTCCCTCTTCTTCCTACTAAATCATGCATCTCCTAATGTACATTATAGCCACATTTATCTCACAATTGGCATCGTTGTTCCGTAAACACACACGAATAACAGAAAATTCTGCAAATTACGTTCGGGTCATAATTAGCAATTTCTCTCTGATCTTAGTATCCCCGCACTGGGTGGGGTGAGAAGACGCTGTTTGTCTTGGCACGTGATGGGTAGCATATACAAGAGACCAATTACACGAGTGGTTTGCCAACTACAGTCCGTCCGATACACGAAGGTTGGTGGTCATTCAGCCACATAATTACCTTTGTCTGACCGTAATACGTCATATTGATCCGTCTTCGCCAGTGCCGCTTGGGTATGGCCAATAACCAATAAAGTAGAAATATGCCAATACTCTTTGACACTTTGACAGACACAGATAGATATCTTATTAGACCGGCATGAAATGGTTTGAAAACAATGGTATAGCAGGCGAAAACCATAAATCTGAGCATGTCCATTTGGGCTCGTGGCAAAATACGGAATACGAAGACTGTTTAGTTGAATTACAGTTATAAAATAGCTACACTAGTCTGCGCAATAAGACAGTTCTTTACAGGGAACCGCATCAGAGAAGCTCTACCGTGGCCAGATATGAAGAAAACTGTTCATAAAATCTGTGTTGATAGCCTGATACATGTATAGTTAATATCCATAGACGTTGATGTGAAACTATAACGTAATTAAGAGGAAAGTGGACTGTCGTATTCGTGCGTGGACTTTGGATTTCACTGGAGAAGGGTGATAACTCAGCAAGGTGTTGAAGATATTACCTAGCTTTGCTACAATTCTTTGTTTCAGAACATGTCATAATATACGGTATACTAATAACCACACAGAATTAAAAAACAGTTCACCCACTTTTGACTGGTTGTTGGCCTAGTCAGAGCTCAGACGTTTATATAAATATCGTGCGTCTGGGTCTATAGTAAAGTCAATCAGACTTTCAAAGTATGTACACAACAGTAAGAACTGTTTAATCACGAAGGCGAAAGTCATTGATCTGGTCGTAATAATATATGTGTAGACCGTTTATCTACCATATATCATTTAACATAATGGAACATCTATCTGACTGCAACCGATTTTAGCTTGATACAACGATTATCGCAAGGAAACTCTTGTTTTTATTAAGATTAAGACATTCTTGAATCTATCAACATTTTTTAACGTTTCATTGAAGTTCATGAAGAGATAACAGATCTCAGATTACACAGTTATCACCATGCATAAATAAATTATCATTCCCTTCAATATTTCCGATTACTATAGCTATTTACATACGTTATTATATAAATGTATTTTTGGTTTTAGCTTTAACCTTTACATGATATCAATAGTATCATAATTTCGAATATTTTATTATCTAAGAGTTCATACAAATAATAATTATGCACAATAACACGTAATTGCTCCTTAAATTTAGCAAAGTCAGTAAGCATGCATAGGTGGTAAGAAAGTATGGCAGGTAATATAAGAAGGTGAACTCTTTGGCAAACTATTTGTATGGTGGTATATATGCCCTGTTACTAATTGTTATAGATAACACTTATTCTGGATATACAGTAGTAAGTATAACCATGCATTATATATCGCACAATAACAACCTATCAATCGTGAAATTAAATGTTTTATAATTTTTGTTTAAATCCGGGTTTTTTTAAATTGGGGTTTAGGGTCGCTTTCTATATTATTTTACTAATATCACGACTTAGTGTGTCTTTAATACCATTAAATTCACTTATATTCTTCTCCCCATAATATGATGAATACTTACAGTACAACTGTTGGTTGTGATACATGTTATCGCACAAAGCGGATGTTGATGACTAGGAAGAAGTTTCAATTAGACATTTGTGAGGTCTTCATGTTCTTGAAAAATGGACTTTTTAAAAGTCAAAGATTCAGAGCTCAACATTGCAATTCGCAGTCTGCGAGTCTTCAAACATTCCATCTTCTTTGTCGTTTAGCTAGCAAATCAACAATTATCCTGTACATATGAGTGTTTGAAGCGTATTTACTAAGACAATGGTCGCTCGTACGAGCTAGCGGGTGTAGAGTGACGCTATACACAGATCAATGACTATGTAGGCGGCATATAAAAACATCCAATTATGATGTTTGTCTTTTTATTCACCACATTTATATTTTTTCTTAATTTGATTAATTATACGTCGTATCTATCTGCCCGTCACTTGATATATTTTATTACGGTTATAGGTTTTACTCCAACCTTTCAGATAGAAGATATATAAAGATGGTGTATTAACTTGAAATGTTAATAGTGTTGATGATATGACATGAAGTTATACAAAACAACTCTTCTATGACAACAAGCTATGACAAATGTAAACGTGAGTACATGCATATAAAAAGGACCAACGTAATTAATTGGAATTGTCCGTTTCAGTATGCCGCCTACATATCGGCATAGAGCTGTACTGTGTTACGTTTAGGTTTGATGTGTTTTATCATTGCAACGCACAGCATATCATATGACTACTCTATAAAAGAATGCTATAGCTTCGTTCCGACAACAAAAATATATATATATTGTCTAAATAGTGGCAAATACCTATCCATATTGTCCGTATGGTATTACTGATTACAATAGTTCAGCACATGTGTAATCAATTGATTACAATAGTTCAGCACATGTTTAAAGGATTTCTTCGGTGCCAGAACAAGTTGCTTCTAATAAATTATATATGTTGAAAATAGATATATAAAACGAAAATCTGACTCAGATGTGCTTTAATTATCAAATAAATGAGAAA
>JAVCKZ010071901.1:0-13700 GCA_034780755.1 Lepetodrilus elevatus
AAGTGAATGTATTTTGCAGTTGTAGCTAAGAACTAGTCCCAAACAACCATAAATATCTGTGATATTATGCCTTTAAAATGCATCATTTAATGAACATAAAATTGTAAAAAAATATTCTGCCAATTTAAAATATGCATGTACATATAGTAGGCCAACTAGGATACAAGAGAGAATATATTCTCCACTTAACAATAATGTTAAATGTTTTATCTCCCATGTCAATGCACCTGAGGGTGTTGTCAATGCTAATGATTCATTCGGCAATTTTGACCCTCAGCTGAACAAATACAAACCTTAATTGTTTCCCCTTCATCATCCAGAGCCCGTACACAGAGCAACAGGTCAAGTTTAACGTCTTGTCTGTGTATTACAATCTGTACAAGTCACACAAACACTTTATCAAGAAAATAATGCACCTTGTTTACAAGCACGATCCTTCAGACCACTGCATACCTCAATACTGTAACTGAAACCTGTTTGAGATAATCACACAGTCTCTTAACAATCCAACAAAGAGCTGTGCTTGCTCCCAAGCTGATCCTACAATGGTATCCTGTATAATGTTGTATATCACATATCGGGTGGAAAGTGTAGATACCTCCTTGCTGGCAGATATCCTGGGTAATATGACACTAATATGCGCTTTCTGGGGGATATGGTTCTGGTATTGAATATTGATCTAATCCCTGATATTACCTTGTTTCCTTAACCATCCTCTTGTCACTTTTACATGATATTTTACCAATATTTTAATCTTTCCAATCAGTTGATCATGATGAATAATTAATTAAACAGATTGCACTTATAATATTAAACCAATATTTAATCTATGAAATCTTGTCTAGTAGATCTATACCATGTGTTCGTGACAATATAAAATAAAGTAAATGCTAATGGAGCTTAGACTGTCCATAGTCTCTGATGGTGAAAGTAAATAGTCTAAATAATACATTATTTGGCTTGCAATTATATTTATAAGAAAGGAGTTGCTGAAATTATTTCCCATGTTCTCATTGTTAGAGCTCTACTACCTACATGTATATGTACATGCATATCAATTGTAGACTTGGATATGTAGACTTACTAAAAAATAAGGTAGAAGTGTGTGTAATGTCTTTAGCTAAGCAAACCATACTAACATTCTTTAACCTTAATACATTTATTGTAAACTGTGACTCACTCTATAAACACTAAGGTAGACTGTAAACAACATAATATATCCCATTCAACAGGTCATGCATACCTTCCTCAGTACTACAATATTTCGTTCATACGTTCTAAGATGTATGCCTCAATATACTATAATATTTATGTTATCATATTTGGGGTAAATGCATATTTATCTTAATTTTTACTTTTGCTATTCTTGGGATGTGCAATATACAACAGAATGCTGCAACAAATAATAACACTTCAATCTTCAATTTACCATAATATGTTGTTTATGGTGTTATATAGCTTGATATCTATTACCTTGCCATTATAGACAGTAATTTGTTTATTTAAGGAATGACAATGCCTCTCTTGCCAAAACAGAAAAATATTTAACCAAGCTCTACAAAATATATAATAACAGCATGATCACACGAAAAAAACTCTTTCAAAATTAATCTTTACCATATATCCTTTGTTTCAAAAGTCTTGGATAGTTGCAAGTATTTTCTGGCTAAACATCCCGTTCAAAATGGACAGTTTTTCTAACACATGTGGTGCCTAGCCACGAGCAAACTTTTCTAAAGTCACCACGTGTCAAAACATGGAGACCGACTATTAATGCTGACTGTACCCATATGAACAGATTTTTAAATTCACCATGTGAGACATTGAGAACAGTAACCATTGCCATGCAGCCTACAACAACATGTCCAGCATCAACACGTGTACTTCAGTGGATATTATGACCATAGTTACCATAGAAACAGATGAGTACGGCAAAGAATGTCTTTTTGGACGACTGTTTTTAACATTACAATGAAAAACATAAATGGTTCGAGACCTAGCAACCCTATGATGAATGGGCTGAATTCACTCTTAAGACTGCTCAAGGTTTCTCTGATTCACATTTCCTATCATAAAAAGCACATTATTGTACATTCCCTTTAATAAGTGTTAACGCTATTCTTAAAAGTTAAATTGACATACCTTTAAGTTGAATGTAAAATTAAGCATGCATGTATCCATCTAGTAAATGTATACAAATGTACTGTGGTTTCAATTAGGAGGCAGAGACTGGAAAAATTGTCCATCTATTTCCCTAATTTTGCCGGTTACTTTCAATCTTGCCGATACAACTTTGTAGATAAAAGTATGATTTATGCAGGTCTTTTACCTCTTACTTTTGCTACTCTGCCACCTACTTGGGATTCTACTGAAACCACTGGTACTTTTACATATCATGATCATTGTAATTCTCCCTTTAATCATTTGCATGCACAAACATAAAGATTGATAACAAGTTGGCAAGATAATTATTTTCTAACTTCTAAGTATTTTACCAAACAATTAAGAGTACATGTACCACTACCAGATAGTTCAGAATTATTAAAATATATTTCTTGTAGAACTTGTTTGTTATCATAAACATCTTGGTTGTAGGGTGTTTCCATCAAGAACTTTGGGTGCAACAGTTGTCAAACTGGTTCAATGTGTCATGTTTGGTATGTATTATACATGGTGGAAAATGATGAATGAAGTTAATATGGGATAGCTTTACAAAATATTTTGATTGGTCTAAATTGTGAGAGGAACATGTTGAAAAACAAGGGAGCAGCCCAATTCTGTACGAGACATTCATGCTGGGCTCACCCCGGTCAGCTAAAAATAATGAGAAAGAACTGTGGTTTAATATACATGAACAATAATTAAACTTGATCTGTTATATGTATTCATGGCCATATAAAGGACATCTACAATTGGCATGTTGCTTTGGCAGGACATGAAGGTTTTGACAAATATAATTGTTTCAAATACATTTTGCATGGGCTTTTTAACCTCAAAGATATTTTGAATTTTAGTTTTTTAATTGTTAGGTGCTGAAATTCAGCCATATCAATCACAGAGAAAGATAAATGGGTACACTTGGTATATTGGGTCTCGGGTCAGATCAATCTTTGAATGTGGTTCATACGACAAAGTCCATTTCCTTAGCATACCCAACATTAAATATACATGCAACTATAACCATTCAGATTTGCGATACATTAAACCCTCATTGTCATGCATAGAGCTCATAAATTAAACCCAAAACGTATCAGACAATACTCTCTGTCAGTGCTTCTCTGAATGGTGTGACTCAATATTTCTCCCACCTAAAGCAATTCCACCCATGTAAGACTCTCTAATCTTCCCCATTGTCCCACGTCTTCTTAAGGACAAGGTAGACTATTTTGGGGAGGTGGTAATACCACATTGCTTCCACTTTGATCAGCTCAGCAAGACAGGGCACTTCTCTGTGATGTCCATTTAATCACTAGCCATGGTCAGACCATGTTTACTGTCTGCTAAAGCTGCAGACAACAGCCTAGCTGCATGATAAAGAGGCGTGTTTCTTAAAGAAACCCATGCAGGAAGTTAGGGTGGACTTGGTCGGTCTTAAACAGGACTATGGATACCGTAGTGTGCAGGTCATCAATTTCTCATTACTGTCATCCACTCCGTAGGATCACGACAACGTGATATGCTAGGAGAAAATCCACCTTACATCACGGTCTGATGACGTCAATAAACATAAATTACTTCCTGGATCTAGAAGGGATTGCCCTCATCACATGTAATGACGTTAAACACATTTTCAACATTTAATTAAATTTTTTTTTATTTTTATTTTTTTTTAACTTTCAATATACAACTGAAAATATATTTAGAATACATACTTTGTGCTGGTATTTTAATCAATGACCTTCATCCATAGGAACTACATTTTTTTATTTATTAATAATTTATTACCTGTTTATTACCACACTGTGACGTTAAAATACCAGGCTAGCTATCACCACTATCTTCACCGTATTTGTGGACCCAATACTCTCACTATTATCTTCAAGGTGTGGACCCAATACTCTCCATGTCATACTGATGCATTCCGACACTACTGCTCTGTGTAGATAAACACTATCACTTCCTCTCACCTCCACAATGCAGCATCAGCCTAGCGACACCACTGTATGTCAGATCGTCCTTATCAGCAAATCTTTTTACCAACCTTTGTAAACTTCACAAATTTCACAATACATTGATATTCATACCCTGGTTTAAGTGCAAGATTTCATTGCGGATGTACATATGCATGTATATAATACACATTATGCAAGCTAATCGTGCTGAATAATGACCTTGAATACATTAAATTTGAAACCGTGTAGAGATTGTAAGTCGTTGGACTATGACATTATGTTAGCTAAGCTATATAGAGTGGGGATACAGTGGCACGTCTAGGTATGTTGTCAATGTAGGGCTGGCCTATCATACATATTAATATTTATGAAAATCACTGCCATACAGGCATATATGCTGACTTGAGAATGTTGTTAACCCTGTTAAAGCTAGATCAATATTAATCTCAGATTTATAAGAAATCAAATGCAACATGATCAGAGTGAATGAGTGAGTGAGTGAGTGAGTGAGTTTAACGTCGCTGCAGGAATCGTTCACCCATTTGCAACGAGGATGAGTGTCATTACCAATATTGTTAAAACAAATTTAGATGAAATCTAATTGTTGCACTAAGCATATTTAATAAACAAGTTCTTAATAATGAAAAAAATTCTTTTAACCATATTCAACAGAAAAAGTCTGACATCACATTAAAAGATGGTACATTTCTCATGCTCACTGTCATTACTTATAAATCTGCCTATGTCACGTGGACCTAGTGTCTGTGTTTAAAGGTATGTTTGTGTTATGACACATAAACACAGTGGACCGACCATAAGGTGAGTAAGCTGTTCACAATCCACCTAAGCAACATATACTTATACAGGCATTAGCGGAATCCCAGGTGCAACTGTGTCACATACATACATCAAGCTGTCTACATTCAATTGATTATACAGACCTACAAATTACACACCGAGACCCAGGCTTATACCTTGGGAAAGTCCACACAATGAAAGGATTCCGTTCCCACTATGAAGGAATGTGTCACCTGCAATAATAACATTGTCTGGACATGACATATATATTAAGGTATTAAAACAACCACAATTCCAACCACCTGGACAGTTTTATTTGGATCCAGAAATGTAGATTGGCGATCAAAGAAAATTAATTCTAATAAAGGTCCATAGATAGTTTAGGTTATTGAGTTCAATACAATTTTTCTTTGGAAATCAAGTGATCTGGTATTGATGGGATGAGAACCTGTAACAAGCCAATGCTACGAGTGATATGGATGGTGCAGACAAACCAAACTTGATGATGGCTCTGGTTCAAATCTGTTTGTGCAGCATGTTAGTGACTACCGGTACTTGACAGATATATTTATCTTTTATTGACGACTCAAGTGCACATGGTGCATAACACAACAAGCAAACCTTTAGATAGCATTACAGTGCTCCCTCGATATAACACTGAAGTTGGGATCCATGACATGTCACTCGCGTTATAATACCTGCGTTATATCAACAAATATAATTGGAGAGAAAATATATTTTTTATGTTATTTTTTATTTTTTAAATGGGGTCCACGTTGGACCCCGCGTTGTATCTGAATCTGCGGTGCATCGAAGGGCGTTATATCGAGGGAGCACTGTATTAGTCTTTCTGAAGAGGCATCTTGCCATCTGGATTGTGTCCCCTGGATTCAAACTAACAACATGTGATGTATTAACCTATTGCTATCACCACCACATTCTTGGCACAAATTACAACAGCAAAGCATTGGTGTCACTGTTTGAAACATCTACCCTATATCAAGAATTACCATCATTGCCCTTTTTCATTAAAGGTTATATAAGATCATACAAATACATCTATCTATATTCAGAAGCTTTTGCGTAGGGTTATCCACGCCCAATTCATCTAACATTTTTCGCGTAAGAAACCGTAACAAGACACATCTCTGCTGATCACCGCCTAACTGGAGCGAGATAGCCCAGGTTACAACCCTGACAACCCACGTAAGAGGTATCAATCATCCAGCAGGCCGGTAGCCGACCCGGGCTATCAATACCAAATCAATGAGTATTACATGAACGCCAAGTCCAATGATGCAAACTCGTCAAAATTCCATCTGGGAATAGATAATAACCCTCTAGGTCGAAAAATATATTTTGTAAGTATAGGGTAAATTTGATGCAAAGAAGTGATTATGGAGTTTAACATCGCTGCGGGAATCTTTCACCCATTTGCGATAAAAAGAAGAAAGATATTTTTAAATTGATTGAAATAAATTTGTATTGGTAAGACAGCTTGAGATATATACTTATTGCTTCATTTGGTTGGGTTTATGTCTATGAACATGAAACACTCTTTCAATCTGTAATACTACATCATATAGCCTGTAATTGATTAATGTAATTCAATGAAGAATCATAATGTGCACAGACCGAGGACAAAACACAATACAGACAGAACAGCTTACGGTTGTGGTTTGTCATCTGTCATGAAAAGAACCAGTCAAATTAAGAAAGTAGAATGCCATCAATTATATCCACAATTCATGTTCTCATTGAAATCACAATATTTAGTCATCATCAACCGGGCAATGTATTGAAACTGGAATCTAGCAAGCATTCAGCACTTGAAACCTTTAATAGAGTATCAATCAATCTTTTGACAGCACGGAATTTTACAGGACTAAATACCCTTGAATGCATTCATTGGTTATTTCATGTCACAGGGTCGTGGAGTCAGTGAGCAAACACAATTGCCAGTAGGTGCACGCATATCAACCTGTATGCCAGGGGAAATAAAGATCCCTATCAAGCCTAAATATATAATACTCAAAATGATATTGCAATATTACCATAGGAATGTTTCAGCTTGACAGACCAGTCACAACACAAGACCAGCTACTGTGAATAACTGTGGCTCAGTTGTATGAAGCAATTTTAGATGGATTTGCAGAGAAAAAAATATGTACGAGAAAATAATGTGTATGTTGAAAAGGATCATTGTTGTGTTGTCAAGCTTTGGTTGGGATGATCCTCCCTAATGCATTATTGATGTCATTAAAGTTTTTCTGGACGAACAATGATGTATATCGCTATTTCTGCGTTAAGCGACAGACATCTTACACAAGTGTGCTCTGTACATGCTTTCACTTGACCCTCGGTGATAGATAAAAATTCAGGAATGTTTTCTCGTGAATTTTATGTATACCTTTGACAAGATAAGTGAACTGTGATACACATCCTGATAAATTGTAAATATTGGTTTTGGAACACGATTGAGGCTTTCAATAGGAGAGGAACAAATTGAAGCATTTACTTTAACACTAAACAAGAACTTAGATTGTAGGTCTTGGTGAATGTGTGAGAATACAGGAATGTACAACTATTGACACAGACACCCTATCGGATGTGTCCACTTCAGAATTGTGTGACATTAGTATAACAAGTGAATTCTGTTTTGAATACAGTATATTCAACTGACATGTTCAAGTACACCATGAACTAAAATGTCAGCACATTATGTGAACTTGTCAAGGAAATATATATATTGTTCTAATAATCTATACCATTTATTTCAGTCTATATTTTTTTGATTGTCAGCTGACATTGATTCAAGCAAAGAAATCATATCAATGTATTAATATTCCAATTTGAATACATTACCTTTAAGCATATGTATATATTAAACTCATACATATTTAACATATCAATCATACATAACCACTCAATCACGTAACCACTCAATCAGTGGACTTTGATACAGAGCATGCCTATCTATATTTATTGATTCGCTTTCCCTATCAGATAGATCACTCGCATTCCCTTGTCTTAGGCTGAAGAGTCCTACATTCCTGTCTCATGTTGCCAGTCTATCAGCTGTTTGTGCTGCTGGTATGTGTAGGGAGATGTGTGCACAGTTCAATAATAAGGGCTCACGTTGCCTTGTACCCGAGTGTGACACCGAGAGTGACACCGAGTGTGACATCGGGTGAGGGCAGGCCTGCAAACTACCCCGGAGAACAAACAGCCGGCACATGCCATGACTATGTCAATGGAGAAGCCTGCCCACACTCACAACATTATGCATGAGATGGAAGGACATTACATTCATTTACACATCGTTGTCAATGCCTAGTCCGTGCTTAATTGCACTACTTCTTGCATCTCTTGCCAGCTTATTGAATGTGGGTGTAAAGGGATAGAACTGGTATTCCACCCAATAAATGTGCTGTTTGAAAAGCGTGCTAATCTGAAGATGTCATGAGTATGTGAGTTATTAGCCTTGCATATGGAAGTGCTAATAATAACAACAGTCTCCTCTGGAACATACTGTAAACAATATATCATATATCAATATAACTAATGCTACTTTGTCAGCTGTGCGTAGCATTGAATTCCTTCTATAACTATAAACCAATTATTCAGGTGTGCATTTCATTATGCTGATCCATAGGTATCAATGAATAAATATTCCTTACCTACAAGAAAAGTTGTATTGAGGTGTGGTATTGGAGGTGAATCAAAGCAAATGTAATAACAATAATAATAAATTATACTAACAATGTGTTTGACCCACCCCTATATATATAGGAATGTTCAAAGTGCTACATTAATTATTACCCTCAGTCAATGGATCAGGTGCACTCAGTTTTCCTTCTCAACTAAGACACCTAGAGAAGAGGCTCACCTGATAGTAATCTCTTGTAGATCCATAGCTGGGCACAATGCTGATGCCAAGGTTCTGTCCTTCTGCCTTCACTATGGTAATATCCTGCAGAGAGAACCCCTCAAGGTCATCCTCTCCTGGGTCATCTGTCGTCAGCTGGCCGTCACTTTGAGCATGGACCGGTGACGCCATCTTGCAGTGAGGAGGAGGTTCTGCCCTCTTCACCACCAGATGAACTCGCAGGGGAATATCCTTGAACAGAGCTATGCAGTCGTTGTGGCTTAAACGTGTCACACTTGTTCCATTCACCTCCAGGATGGTGTCCCCGCCACAGATGCCGACTGAGCTGCCAGAAGCTCTGTAAGCCGCACCATCTTCTATAACATTCTTTACAATCACAGACTTGACATGGCCACCATTCTTTCCTCCTTCAATGCTTAGTCTCATGCCGAGATTCTCGTCCGGCTGACGCTGCATGATGAGATTCTCAACATAGCCGTCAGTACCATTGGTGAATGTCAGAGATTTCACCGAGTCTGAATCAGCAGCTAGCTTCATGAACTGCCCAGAGACATGCTGGTCTGAGAACTCCAAGGGAGGAAGAACACCCACTGACGCCATGTCCACATAGTTGTCTTCCTGTCCTCGGGTATAGGAAGCAGTCACTGGGGAATATGAGTCGTCTGTGTCTGTATTGCTGTCATAGTAGGAACCGGATGTATGGACAAAAGAGGTGCCCACTGCACTGTCCACAGATGATGGGGACTGCTCTTTTGAAGGAAATCCTACCTCCTTCTGCTTCTTGGAAGGACTTTGGGGAGCATCATCATTCAGTTCCCACTTCCGTTTCAGATATCCATCTGGAGAACCACCATCGACATCTCTGTTGTTGTTGCTGTCATCATCGGAGTCGTCATCCTTGGGTCTATGGTGCATCACCGGCGACTTCAGAACCCTCCTGGCAAACGTGTTGTACTCCAGGTCTGAGAAGTCCGACTCTGTGCCGTCAGAGTCCATGATGAGGGTTTGCCTGGCAAGGATCTTCAGAGACAGTGGTGTATGAGATCCTGCTCCCACAGACTCAGAGAACGTGAGCTGTGGAGGACATCCTTCTGCTTCTGCTGATTGTCCTTGGTCTCCTGCTCCACCTTCACCATCCTGTAATTATAACAGTATACAAATATTATGAGCTATCATTGAAGTCTTGAGTCAGTTCATCAGTCTCTATACAATCAATATTTGTTCTGCATAACTGACACAAAAAGGATAAACATATTATGAGCCATCATTGAAGTCTTGAGTCAGTTCATCAGCCTCTATACAATCAATATTTGTACTGCATAACTGACATAAAAAGGATAAAAAAAAAATCTGTTATTAATGACCATAGAACATTGAAATCCTAAATACATAATACTACTAACGTTCATGTTCTTGTAAGTTATAAACAAGAAGAATCTGTGGATGCGATCAATGCAGCGGTCAAGGAATGTAGTTGGACACATTTTGTCAGTAAATAAGGCAGCGTCACATATAAAATCTGTTTTTTTTTCCCAACAAATATTGTTCATACTGTCCTAGTTGTCTTATATATATCTTGTTGAGACCAATTAACAAGTCCACATTCAATCAAAGATGACAAGCTCAATCATGATAATCTACTTGGCCAATGAAAGGTATGTTGTCCATCATAAAGTACTATCTATATATTAGTATGTTAAGTGCAGATGATGAAGTGGATCAGTAAAAGACTGTATATAGGGTAGTACTTCCATGGTCTAGTAGTGATGTTCTTACAATGGAGCTGCAACTTCTAGATGTACATGTACAGTAATGTACATGAGCCAGGGCTGATACCCAAGTCAAAATACAGTGGATTCCTTCACATATTTGGAACTGTTCTATGCTGTTGATAATCCGGTAAACATGTAATATTATATAACATTATTACAACATTGAAATAATGTTACAACGTTGTAATAATGTTGTAATAACATTTTAATGTTATGTGTTTGCCGGAAGGATACTCGGATCAAGTGAGAAGTAAGGTTTTGTGGTCTGATGAACATCAGTACTACAAATTACCACTGACTGACTGAGTAACACCATACGGTCATACCAAGACATTCTAGCTGCAGTTAACACAACTCATTGATACATCATAATACAAGTACTGATGTAAAGGCATAGTTTGGTTAAATCATGTCGAACCACAAATATAACCAGAGTCTGCATTCTCGTAGTCATACAGTCATCAATGATGTATTCAGGTAACATGAATACATGTTAAATATTAGCATACAGTCCACATATCGTGTGGTATCGTGTTTACCGAATGTGATCTGCTCCTTAACACATAATGGTGCACATTCAATCTACAGATAACTGGTTTCCATCTTATTTTCATATACTGACATTAACCATGTCCCTGCCCTATTGGGCATCTCTGGTGGCCTTCTGTAGGAAGAGGGTTAATAGGTTAAAAACTTGATTCAGTGTTGTGTTATTAGTGAACTATTGTATATGTACATCTTGAGTGTTGAATGACAATTGTATGTACATCTTAACTGTTGTATTACTATTAAATGTATGTACATTTTAACTGTTGTATTACTATTGTATGTATATTTTAACTGTTGTATTACACTTGTATGTACATCTTGAGTGTTGTATTACAATTGTATGTACATCTTGATTGGTATATTACCTGTACATCTCGAGTGTAGTACCATTACAATTGTATGTACATCATAACAGCTTTTTACTTTCCATAGATTAAGCAAAGTCATAAATAAATTGCCCCTTTGTATTCCCTTCTAACCTTTGCTACAAGATATCTGTTAAGCTGCTGCCTTACCTGTCCAGTATTCCTAATTAAGGAGGATAATCACCAGTCATAGTTGGATTCCTCTGCTGTGTACAGAACTGGGATGTCATTCCTAATGCTAATGCTAATAGGCCAGCAGCCACAGGTTGTGATTATTGATCAGAACCTCAATGGAAGTCTATTATGTATAATACCACCAGCAGCAGCAGATGGTCAGAATTCTAGAGCTGCATGAACAATGTGTTGAAACATAGGACACTTCACAGATTCAGAGGAAAAGCCATGTCTTTGGTGTAATTATTGAGTATAATTGAACACTATTGATATCAAATATTTTTTGTGCTTTTTTTCTTTATTGATGCTTGTGAAAATAGTGTTTTCATTGCATTCTTAATTTCATTTTATAATACAAACTGAATTGTTATCATTTCAGTGTTTCATATATACCGTATTGATATATACTTCTGTATTTCTTTTGAAAAGAAACAAATAATTTCAGCATACACTGTATATGTAAATACAATAAATGACAGTCCAAGGGAGGAAAATAATGAAATAACAGTCCAAGATCCGAAATGTTGATTTCAGAAAACTAGAATTGTTCAGCATGCAGCAAAAAAATATTGAATTTGTCTTTCTTGTGCATGTTATGAGTTTGTAAACTAGGCTTGTTTCAATTCAACATTTGTGGAGGTAATTTGGGCATATTTGTTTGATGTTGTTGGATGCCTATGTGTTTGTTGGTCATGTTGCCTGTCACCCAATACTCACTGACGCCCGCTACGTTCCTCAGACTCAATGCAACTATAAGCATCTGCCAATCCTGTGACTTCAAATACTGACCTGGGACCCACTTCACAAACTACTCATACCTTATCATACCAACACTGAACTAGTAACTTTCATCCATAAGGAATTAAAGCCTGAAATTGTCATCTGAACCTTAATAAATGCCAGTGTAATTTCTAAAAGTATTAGCAGCTACTAGTCTTACTAAAGGTGGTAGCATGCTTCACTATGTATAGAGCGACTCTCAAAATACCAATGCTCTGAGACTGTGGGAGAAATGGGTCCAGGAATTAGTTGAGATGGCCAATGGTCAGCGGGTAAACACGGCAATCCACAAACACACTGGCGTATTTGTCGGAGGCCAATACATCTGCAACCTCCACAGTGCCCCAATAGGTACAGGACTGGTACAATGTTCCCCCTGAAATCTGGACAAAACTGCTAAAACCTTTCACAGAATCAGCCACTTAAAGAAGGAAACACCTACAGTACTTACATGTACCAAGGCCACAAAAAACTGCTTGCCAATTTTGTATTTATAAAGTTCACCAGTTCTTTCATGTACGGTAGTTGGGAAATATTTTGGAAAGTATGATGAAAATTGTCATTCAATGAGTTTACTAGGGCTGAAACGGGTAGGACATTTGGTACTTGAGTACTCATGTTGAATTACTCGAGTACTCGTTTGCAAGTGGCGAAGCGTCTTGCCCTCGGTTGAGAAGAAACTGAGCAAACTAGGGGGGTTCGGGCATGCTCTCCCGAACATTTTCAAAACAGAGACGGCCAAATAAGCGATTTTATGATCTTTTCGGTCGTATATAATGTTTCCCAAAAGTAAACTAATTTTTAAATTTAAAACATCTATATGTCCCCCATCAATTTACTACTCGAGTAGTGCATGTATCCGACCCGTATTCAAGTACCCGGGTACCTGTTTCAGCCCTAGAGCTTACAATAAGAATACTTTGGATATCAAGTTAATTTCAACAAAGGCCTTTTGAAGAATTCTAAATTCACAAATTTTCTCCATTATATAGCTCCTTGATCATGAGTTTATACATGACATATCCATGTGCTACTTCATTGCCATTGGCTCTGCACTTTCAGATAACATATACAGTGCTCCCTCGATATAACGTCCTTCGATGCACCGCGGATTCGGATATAACAAGGGGTCCAACGTGGACCCCATTTTTAAAAAAAGAAATAAATATATTTTTAAAAAATCATTTTTTTTCTCCAATTATATTTGTTGATATAACGCGGGTATTATAACGTGGGTGGCATGTCATGGACCCCAACTTCA
>JAVCKZ010071912.1:0-13699 GCA_034780755.1 Lepetodrilus elevatus
TGTGTGTGTGTGTGTGTGTGTGTGTGTGTGTGTGTGTGAGAGAGAGAGAGAGAGAGAGAGAGAGAAAGAGAGAGAGAGAAAGAAAGAGAGATATATATAAAACTCTGTCCATGTTCAAGGCAATCGATGAAGCCATATTTAACAGTGGCTGTGTTTAGTTAACCATGAAGCTGATTAAAACAATGTATGGTGACACATTTCAGTGGTCGTCCTCACATTAACTGTCAACGCACGTCATGATGTACATGCACCTAATTTCACGTCAATTCACACATGACTTGACTACTGTAATAATTTCACGCAGACCAGAGAGAGTGTGAGTGTACAGTCTACTATTTACACGCTGTGCGTATACATACGTGTCCAATGGAACATACAAGGTAAGTTTCATGAAAGTGCATGGCGTCATTCTAATATTAAACATGAAATACGCAATAGATTTCATGAAGATGTAATAAAATCTGTCATGCTCATACTCATATAAGTAAACACAATAACAGAAATGATTCTTAAAATAAGTAAAACACAATAACAGGAATGATTCTAAAGAGAAGTAAACACAATAACAGAAATTATTCTAAAAAGAAGTAAACACAATAACAGGAATGATTATAAAGAGAAGTAAACACAATAACAGAAATGATTCTAAAAATAAGTAAACACAATAACAGAAATGATTCTAAAAATAAGTAAACACAATAACAGGAATGATTCTAAAGAGAAGTAAACACAATAACAGGAATGATTCTAAAGAGAAGTAAACACAATAACAGGAATGATTCTAAAAAGAAGTAAACACAATAACAGGAATGATTCTAAAAAGAAGTAAACACAATAACAGGAATTATTCTAAAGATAAGTAAACACAATAACAGAAATGCTTCTAAAAAGAAGTAAACACAATAACATGAATGATTCTAAAAAGAAGTAAACACAATAACAGAAATGATTATAAAAAGAAGTAAACACAATAACAGGAATGATTCCTAGAATGGTGGCATCTAATTAGAGCTGTGCTAAAGGTAGCTGTTCATTTAACATAATTATTGAAATGGTTTTGTTCTTTTAAATGGGAAATTTAATTTACTACATCTATAAGAGTAGGCCTAGTTTCTCAGTATATATAGATAGTTTACAATTGGTGTACATGTATCTTTACTGCTTTCTGACTACACACATTTGGTTGTTTTGCCATATTCTAAACTCTCTGCAACCAACATTTTTAAGTAATTGAACTGTTGAAGTTTCTTGTCCTTAATACGAAAAATAACATATGGAATTCCCTTTCTTAAATACAATACATTTACTTTCAATATTTAATAATGATCTTATAATACTATTTAATAATTTCTTATAACATATGCGATAGCGTATACTTTCACACCAGTTTTGACGATTACAATGTTACAGCTTATATGGATGCTATAAATACATGGTGCATATTTATACATATTATAATTATAAAGCATTAGCATAATGCCATGAGTGTACGATTTACGTGACCGTATTTAACCTGGGTATCCTTTCACGAAGCTCTCTTATACGCTAAGTGACCATAGCGCTCTCTTTGCCGATAGTTAATACACTGCCAAGAGAATTTGCTATTGTCTCTTAGTGGATAAGAGAGCTTTTTGAAGTATACCCTGGACGGTGGAGTTTCGTACATTTCGGCATGTTTTCAGAGACAAAACCTAGACTTGTTGAACGGTAGACGAGCACATCTCTGGCATTATGTACAAGGACGTGTTGGATACGGATGTCCTGAAGTCCATAGGACGTACAGGACGCTACCAGCTGTGCCAATACACTCTGCACTTTGTGTCCATGGCTACCTTTGTATATGTCATACTGGGATGCTACTTTATCGGTAAGTAGTATATATATGTGTGTAAATAGTGTTTCTGAAGTGTCTGGTGTATTAATAACATATCACCATCACCACCATCATCATCATCATCATCATCATCATCAATCATCATCATCATCATCATCATCATCAATTTTCATCATCATCATCATCATCATCAACAATAACAACAACAACAACAACAACAACAACAACAACAACAACAACAACAACATAATCATCGTCGTCGTCATGATCATCATCATCATGATGATGATGATTATGATCATCATCACCATCATCATCAGCGTCATCGTCATCGTCATCACCATCGTCGTCGTCATCATCATACTCGTCATCATCAGCAGTATATTCTTTTCCTTCTTCTACTACCTCTTCCTCTTCTCCTTCTTCTCCTCCTTCCTCCTTGCTTTCAGGGAGAAGCGTCCCCCACCAATGTGCCCCCATCTCCAGCCAGTCCTTCTCAGACATCCTGGCGTCTGCAGGCATCCCCGGCGACAACGTGGTCAGCTCCGACTTCGACTACAAGGAATGCTCCGTGGATGTGACTATCACCACAGTCGGCGCTACACGGAATGTCACAGTCGACTGTGTCGATGGATATGATTTCGGAGTCCTGAAATCCACGTCAATTGTTTCCGAGGTATTGCAGTCTCATCGTATGTAACATACGAGCTAACAAAATATTATATATATACCATTCCATATAGCATTGTTGCATACAATGTGCACTGCCCATGCACCAAATATACAGTTAATACCGTACTCTACTGGCATGGCATGCACATAATATTATAGAAGTTGTCCGCCAGAAAGTGGCACATGATTCCCATGGTGTTTTACTAGGTGGTAGCCCGGTCACGCACCTTCTCTCTGTAATCGGGGTACTTTTGGATTGTACGGTATATCGCATTGTACATTGTATTACGGAATTACGACTACCGTAGTGCCATAGATTTCTGTGGCCCCGTTCCACAGTACGATGGTACGTGGCTCTAACAGTGTCGTATCTCCATGTTACCGTATAGGAGTTACGTCTCTCGTAGCGCTACGTTACGACTCTCGTAGCACGTTACGACTCTCGTATCGCTACGATTTGTCAGTGGAACGGAACCGTGGCGATTATGTAACCTATCCATTTCATCTTGAATAAAATATGTTTAAAAAAACATAAACTATACCGTGGCGATTAGGGTTGTTCTATTACTTTCAGTTCGACTTGGTGTGCAGCTCCGAGTTCCTTGCTCGACTTCCGCTGATACTGATCCTGGCGGCCACGGGCATTGGCTGCCTCGTCATCCCCCTCATCGCGGACAAGTTGGGCAGGAAGCCCGTCCTCATCACGGCACTGGCGGCCGCCTTACTCCTGTCGTTGTCGATAGCCTTCACGAGATCCCTCGCTCTGTACACCACCTTGAAAACAATCAGTGGAGTATTTGTCGATGTTAGCATTGATGGATATATTTGGTCTTTTGTTTTGGGTTGTTTTCCGCGGATATAAGTGCCTATTATTGACTAATGTATTCTAATGTTGGACGCACATTCTGGACGGGGCTGCTTCTTTCTAGCTGTTCTGTCTGTACTTTCTGCCCCACGCAGGCGCAGATACACTGTGCGGTGTTGATCCTTGGTAACTGCGCATGCGTCGGACAGAAAGTATAGACAGAACAGCTAGAAAGGAGCAGCCACCTGTCCAGAATGTGCGTCCAACACTGTCAATGGAACACCACCTAAGCAGTTTCTTCCCACACAAGAAGAGTCAATAGCAGAGCTTCTTGCATGTTGTTAATATAGCTACATACGTCATAACACGTTACAACCCCTTTGGATTGATTAGTAGGTTTTACACATGTTTTGAGACTATTATTGGAATACCGTTATAATTAATTGATCATATTTCAACCGTATTACTCTGGGTATCCTTTCACAAAGCTCGGCAAATAGAGTGCTATGGTCTCTTAGCGGATAAGTCAGCTACGTGAAAGGATTACCCTGGATAGGAACAGAAATGTTGCGTAAGGGCAGTCATCGAGTCTCTGGGTTGTAATCAACTGTGTCTTTAAACCTTTCAGACCCACCACCGCCACCGCCGCCGCCACCGACGCCACCGCCGACAACGCCTCCGCCACCCACCACGACGAGGCCTGTGCCAATTATCGTAGCACCTCCGCCGATGCCTATCGCTTACACTCACGCAGTAGACGTTCACGTTCCACCAAGAGCTTCCCACCCACCCGTTCATCCCACCACCAGAGCACCGACCCCGTACAGGCATCCACCCCTATATCTCACCACCCGGGCACCCACACCGTATAGGCATCCTCACGCTTCAGCCCCAGTAGCTCCACATGCTCAAGCAGTCCACTATAATGCCGATGTTGCTATGCCTATTTTATCAGCAGCGGCGGCGCCTGTTCCTGTCAGACCTGCTGCAGTTCAGCCTAAAGGTATGTCTCTGTGTTGGTTCTGATGACCAGTGTGTTCAGTTGCTGTCAGTGTATCATCCTCTCACACCATGGATACTGTATTACGCTAAGGACTTGCTGCATAGTACACTGAACTGTGAACGTAATTAAAGGTACCCCTGGGGTGCGAGGATGTCAGTGTATGTACTATGCTATGTAACTTAATTGTATGCTATGCCATGCTATGCCATATATGTTATTAATATTTCATGTAATTGTCATATAAACTAGAATCTTTGTTATGGATTTCCAATTTACTTACTGTAGAATCAATACTTTCATATTACACGAGTATCTACGTTGCAGAAACCAATAATTAAAAGCTGGATAGTTTAATAGTTCGGGATCTTAGGAAATACACCAAATGATATTCATATAATAATCTTTCGCTAAATTAATATTATTTTGCTTTATAGCTGTTAACGTTGTGGACCATTCAGCGTCTGGAGGTGGACTAGAGCAGACCCTGATGGCCATATTGAAATCTATCCAGAGTCAGATGCATGTCCAACCTGCTCCTACGACCACAGTACCAACAACAACGACTACGACAACAACTACGACTACTACTCCAGCAACTACAATTCCTGTCGCAGTCTCTGATGCTGTAATGTCCGCCGATGCCCAATTACTGAACGCATTGCAACATCCAGGAGGTGGCTTCGACCAGACCTTGATGTCAATAATAGACGCCTTGATGTCACAGATGAGTCTTCAAAATCAGCATATGCCAGGAGGTCCTGCTTCACCACCAAAGACCATACCCACCACCACAAGACGTACCACGACAACCACAACCACCACCACCACCACACGCCCAGTTACGACGATAAAACCTGCGACAACGACCGAGGTGGATGCTCTGAGTGCTGCTATATCACAGCTGACTGCTCTAGAGAGCCTTCTGGCAGGATCTGCAGCTAATTCCGAGTTGATTTATAAGCTGAGTGCAGCGGATCTACAAGGAGCCATTGGACCACTATTAGACGGGCTCTTCCCGTCTGCCTCTAATGCTTCACAAGAACCTGTGCGGAATCCTCCTATTCCTAAAGCTCATAACGTTGCCATGCCTGTGTTTCAAGAAGCCGGTAGGCTTCCCTCTCTGCCCACTATGGCTTCAGCTAAGGAGCCGGTACTGCACACGTTCCCGATTGCACACATGCCTATGGATATGCCGCCCTCTCACTACGACGCAGGCAATGCTCAACACGTGGCTGCACAAACAACATCTGCCTTTGATAAGAAGAACGTTGTCGATGTAAGCACCAAGTTGCCAGCAGTTTCATCTTCTGGATTCGTGGTTCCCTCTTTGGACCAGCTTCTGATGCAAGCTATCGAGAAAGCCATGGTAACCCACGACTCTGGTGCGTCTAATTCGAAAGTACTGTCTCATGCTTTTGAACACGTGTTACAAAACTTCCAGACTTTAACATTTCCCGTAAAAATGGAGCATATGCAAGTAAGCAACAAACTGATTCCAATAGCCCCGGATGTACCGGCTTCAATGGTGTTAAACATGGACAAGCATGCCACCTCAGTACCACCACCACAACCACCACAACCACTACAAACGCCGGAGTTTTATTCCCCCGTCAAAGACAAGCAAACTATTCCTGTGCAAGTAGCACCACAGCAACCACCACCATTGTTGGCAGAACTGTTACAACGACCAACGCTGATAGTATCTAAACTACGTCAATATTTGCCTAGCCAGCCACATAAGCAAACGTTTGACCAACCACCACAACAACAATCACTTAATCAACCACACCAGCAATCATTTAACCAACCCCCGCACCGCCAAACACTTAGCCTAACACAACAGTATCCAGCTGACCATCCACAACAGCATTCACTTTACAAGCCACAGCAGCATTCACCTAACCAACCAAAAGAATATTCACATAACCAACCACAGCAACATTCAGCTTACCAACCACAACAGCATTCAACAAATATACCACACCAGATAGCACCTAGTAACCAACCACAAGAACATTCACATAACCAACCACAGCAACATTCATATTACCAACCACAACAGCATTCCACAAATAAACCACACGAGATAGCACCCAGTAATCAACCACAACGACATTACGAGCCACATCCAACTCATGCTGTTTTAATGCCAACCAACAATGCACTGCTACAACCACAACAATATTCAACTAACCAGCCACAACAACATGCACCTGACCAACCACAACATCATTCAACAAACAAACCACAACAACATGCACTTGACCAACCACAACATCATTCAACGAACAAACCACACCAGATATCGCCTAGTAATCAACCACAACAACAACATTACGAGCCACAGCCCACTCTAATGCCAATCATCAATGCATTATTACAACCATTGTCACCGGAAGTACTCCAGCCAGGCAAAGGCATCATGGAAGGACTGCAACCACAAGCATATCCTGTGGATAAGGAGCCAATACTGCACACGTTCCCGATTGCACACATGCCTATGGATATGCCATACAGCAGTGCATCCTTCACCAACGGTGAGAAGCTTTTCTTCAAATAAAGTATATGTAGTCCATATGACATTTGAACTTTTATTTTCACTATCACAATTATATCCCCAAAACACAAAGCTATTAAAATTGTTACACTGGTTTTTGATTATCATGTTGAATCTTGGTTGATACATATATAGTGAAATACAGTAGCCCAAGTTGGTTGTTTGAACACACAATGTTAGGGAATATATGTTGCATTTAATTGACAAAGGCACCTCCCCATATCTACTTTCAGACATGCCAGGTATGAAGGCGCTTGGGAAGGACACGCCCACATTATATCCAACAGCATCAGATCATAACCCTGTTAACCCTGGTCCATCAGCAATCGATCAGCCCAACCCCACACTTCCTGGAACTAACCATGATAGACGTCCTCGAGCTGGTCGATCTCAGCCTGCCCATCTAGAGAACGTCAACAGGAGAAGTCTTTCCAGACACGATAACGTGATTCAGGATTTCGCTCCTATATCACCTCCATTCTTCCACCAACAAGAGAAGCACGGAACTAATACCGCTGACCAACGCTACCCTACGGTACCAGAAGTTCCCCAAGCTGAGTCCAAGACGACCTTGCCTGAAAGAAGAATACATGCGCCTGATGTCAAACATATGGAACTATCTCCAGCACAGACTGCACCTCGGACTAGTGAACCTCACTGGCTGGACAAAGTAAAGGAGCCTCCGTTTCTGAATATACATCAGACGATTCCACCAGTGAGAACAGTCCCCAGGCAGGCTACTCAAGCACCTGTAGTACATCAGCCTCACGTAGCAGTGTCTTCCAATGTGCAGGAAACGAACCCCGAAGCAGCATCTGCTAGTGGTCTTGGAGAGGTCGTTCATATCAACGTCATCCCAGCTGAAATGATGTTCTTAAAGAACATGCTGTCAGGAATTGGAGCAAGCATTGCAATGCCAGGTGAGCGAATAATGTTGTTCCGTAAATAATATTTTAGAAAAGAAAAACATTTTCACAATGTTTGTTTTTTCACTCACTATTTATCCACCGCATTTCTAAAATATTCTCCAATGATTATTTATTTGATTGTCATGAAAACTCAAATATTTGAAACACTAAATTACAAAACCAATTGGAAGATTTATTTTGACATATGAGATGTGATTTAGTATCGATAACAAATAATCCCATAATTACTAACATATAATGAACTAATTCACATAGATATTCATAGAAAAACTAGTTTTCAATATGAATTTCTAAAAGATCCGCATTATTTCGATCAACAATTAATTTTAACTACAAGAAATTTCTAACTGCTTGTTACAAATCCGTTGTCTATTATTCTAAGCGATAGTAACCTACATTTGAGTTTTCATGCATATCAAATGAAAAACATAGGACGAAAGAAGCAGCCTTGTTTTACACCTACTTTTGGATACATTTCGACATTTTAATATAATGTGGAGGACTGGAGGTATACATTTTCTCGTTCGTTAATTTGTCTCTTAAAAACAACCAAATGATCAACTTATTCCTGTGTTTTAACAGACCTCGGATTTGGAACAAGCATTAGAAAACCCCTGTGGAGGATAAGCTAATGGTGTTACCAGAGCGACTTCCGAGACATCGTCACCGGATATGTTTTGTGAGAAGACGCTGTGCATTACATGCACTATAGTGAAAATATACAGTTAGTGTATATGTCTCAACGTTTGAACCGTACACATAGTGTGCATTGACTCAACATGTAAACTTTACGTGTGATATTTATATTTTATATTTCTAAAACGTTCTAAAGTGATGCAGTGATGAGTGGATATATGCCATCGGGAATACATCACTACTGTGATACCTATTACATTGTTTTATTTCTACTTTGACAACTCGTTTGTTCAGAGTTATTTGTTTAATATATTCAAATATTGCCATACATATCCTCGTATTTATTTATTATTGTGGGCGTCAAATATGCTAGTTAACTTTCACACGTCTACACTATTGTATGCATACATTTGAGATAGATACTACGTTTCACATATATAGTTTTGCAATTGAAAAGAAACGATTCGTTAATGTGTGTATTACATGTGTATGATCGAAATAAAAGCTATATTTCTACCTGATATCATCGCTTTATACAATTAGGTCTTTCAGGATGTTGTTAGTTCAAGATGAAAACAACATAGATGCGTATGCCGGTATATTTTAATCGTATAATTGTAATCGTAGGATGTCATGAGCTTGATAAAACAGTCAGTGTTGATAGAACCGTCTACTGATGTCATTGTCATGAAGGAGAAAAGCCAAAGGGGATATACAAGAGTATGCTAAAAGCTGCCATTCATGTACTGTAATGCGGTCTAGTGTAATATATATAGATGATCACGGCTTCTTATTTATCTATATACGTCCAAATGCAAAGCGTGTTGCTCAACATAACACGGTAAAGTATAGTAATATTTATTTTTATTTGTGTAAAGTATGCATATTCCAAGCTACCGGATGTGACGTAATCACACAGGAATTATTTTTATTGACTACATACTCGACATCTGTGGCATGTGCTACTGTCACAGATCATTTAGAAGCTTAACTGATTTAATAATAATGTGTCGGATGATGTGTTTGGTGGAATGTGCACATTGTGAAAATATATATATATATTTCCCTGTGTGTAAACTGGTACAATCAAATGTTCTGGCTTGCTCTTTTAATGCCAATAAAATGTGTTCGTCAACACATAACAACACAAATAATCTAAGAAATATAGTCAGGTTTATTTCATTAACGCTGGTAAGTTATCTTAGGGAGATATATGTATAGTAAGGTAACTAACACTCCAAATTATTTAAATACAGTGCAAATAGGAATGGTGAAAAAGTTATACCCTGGTGAACACCTACATGTATTTCATGGTGAACATGGTATTTCTCCACCACAGTTAAGTAGTATATAGCCTAATACAAGAGTTCATAATTATATCCTGATAGTATGCATGTTATACTATGTAATTATGAAACATTTACTAATCTGAGTATGTTAGTATCCAATAGTAGTCCATAGAGTATCAAAGTCTTTACTAAAAGAAATAACACCTTATGCAAGATAAATCTCTTTTTCTACACACGGAATAGTTTACCATTTACAGCATTCTGCGTAATAAGGGCATACAATATTCAATTTATATAAGAATACTTTATTTCTTTGGCCATTACATATTATACCTTCATCATAGACATTGAATATAGTCAACATATTTTCTAGTCGATATAGCTAGAACGGGTCTAATGCAGTTTATTCACAGATAATTAGAAACGTATTTAAGTTATTTGAAACGCATGTGTCTAAGAGAACAATTTATTTAGCAATTAGTACTGGCTTCAACAGTAAATATCGTCAGTAGCTTAGAACAGTAAGTGATATATCAGGAGATATCGCTTGACCAGATACAAACTTTGATTTTCTACCGTTGTGATATCAGAGCTTTGCTACGATGTCACTGAGCAAATTACCAACAATTTGTTCATAGACTTCACAGGAAAAGTTTCTTAAATGATAAGTTAAGAACGATATGGCGAGATAAATAGAATTTCCACCTCGTATATTTTGATATCAATATTATTCTACTCGTTGATGAAGTTTATAAGCAATATCCTCTGCAATATATCGGATTTTGGATCCTTTTATCAACCGATAATATCGATATCAAAAGATACTCGGTGGAGATTTGATGGATAACTTATTTATTATATTCAGATTGGTTTAAATTGTGTTTATCAAAGGGTTTGTCACGTTAAGGAAATAAACAACACATACAACTACCTTGAACAGTTTCAACAGTAACACATTATTATCATTTGTAAACAAAACATTCCAAAACGCACATTAATGAACATATATATCTTGGCTTCACATCACATGAAATAGATGACTTTATTCACAAATTAATCTAAAACGGATGACTACATGTAGGAAAATAGCAACCTCACTCACCTCTCTCTCTCTATCACACACACACACACACGCACGCACGCACGCACGCGCGCACGCACGCGCGCGCACACACACACACACGTAGGCGCACACATTTTATCTGTAATTGCACCAGAAATAAGAATACACAGCTCCTGTATCTCTCGCAGGGACAACCCAATTTTAAAAAAAAACATTTGAAAAATATAGTATTATACTTACAGTCCACCGAACAATTTCGTCCTGAGTTTAGCTTTACGTTCTTAGTGTTCGTAAACCTTATCAACAGAACCGTCATCCAGTGGACATATTGAAACAGCACCAACAACCATACCGGAAGTCACACCGGAAGTCACACCGGAAGTCACACCAGAAGTCACGCCGGAAGTCACACCAGAAGTCACACCAGAAGTCGAGACTGAGGAAGTCGAATTGGAAGGTGGGAATGCTCTTGAGATAACGTGACGTTAATTCAGATTCAGGACAAATTCCCCTCCGGACAAAAGCTGCAATAGTTAAGTTATAATAGTTAAACTAAACTACAATAATTAAACTACAATAGATAAACTCGAAATTATCTATATCGAATTGGAGTTACCATTCACTGGAGGTCACTCTTGAATATCACGTGAAAGACAGTGAAAGGCAATTCCCATTCCCATGTGCGCCAGTGGAGTGGAATATGTTACCAACTTAATTAGTATAGTACGATATCTGAACCATATAATACAAACAGACAGCCAGACACAGACGGACACAGGCAGACACAGACAGACACGGACAGACAGACAGACAGACACAGACAGCCAGACACAGACGGACACAGGCAGACACAGGCAGACACAGGCAGACACAGGCAGACACAGACAGACAGACAGACAGGCAGAGACAGACACAGACAGACAGACACAGACACACATAGACACACATAGACACACACAGACACACATAGACACAGACAGACACAGACACAGACAGACACAGACAGGCATTGATTATTTACATCATATGAGTGTCTTTCTTTGATTACAGATGTGATCACGGTCGTTCAGGCGACGACAACCACCACCACAACCACGACCACAACCACCACAACCACGACCACGACCACAACCCCCACACCACTAACTGGGAATAACGCCTATGGAATGTACAACCATCTATTGGAATTAATTAAGTATTGGTCCGTTAAAAGGGGATTTTTCTCACAGCCGGGTTCGTTCAAATACGCATTTTAATAGAAAATAGAAATTCTTCATCATTCACCATTGATCATCTTCAAGTTCATACCCTATTTATTGTCGTTATAACAACTTGTTATATGAGTTACCTTGTATGTAGACGAATGAAAATTAACATCACAAACTGTAAAGCATTCATATGACTACAGTCTATAGAATCTGATAAGTTCTATAGTTAGTGACTGAAAATGTAAATTCTTCATCATTCAATACAGATCACTTCTTAAAACATAAAATCTGTAACATATTTGATACGCATTGATGTGTTAAATGAGGCGATTGCCAACTATCATTCGCGACGACTTGTAGCATCCAATCTGAACGTCCTCAAGACATGTCCTTCTGGTACGTAATAATCCCACGCTTCGGAGGTAGCCCGATGAGGGCCGAGTGACATCCATAGTTTACGGAAAGAGCCGAATACTGATGATGAAAGAATCCCTCGGGCCATGTTACATCTCGTGTCTCTTTAGTAACAGATGTATACTTGTATTGCACATTAACAAGACCGCTGTCACAAGACACGGTCAGAGGATAAATTACGCCAGTCATCTTAATACTTGTCTGTCTTTATGTACGACAAGAATAACACAAGTATTAGGTCATTTACATTTAGTACAATACGTAATACACCACATGTTTACCTTAAGCTGGAGTTCGTAGCTTTGGAAACTGATTAAATGGGTGTCATACACTAGGATATGTTTAGATGAAGGCAATTTGGAAACTGATTAAATGTGTCAATTGAAGCCAATTCTCATATAACAGGATGTATCTCTTAACATCATTATGTATACACTAAATACATTCATCTGGGGTGCGTTAATTCAGCACAAGGCTAAGAAAGCCGCTTAGCTAAACTGGTTCCCTGCCCCATGTACAGTTCATGCGATTCTTGAGACAGTGACTAGTTTGGTATGCCGCTTGTAAGCGCTTGTGTCTTTGAATGCAACCATGCTGTCTAATACTAACAGTCTATATATCCATGTCATTTAACCGTACATAGGTTTTCATTTCACGTGTATTTTATTGAAAACCATGATGCAGATCAGGAGGTCGTTGTACGACGCTCTTGTAGTGCTACAATAGTTGTAACTGGGCTCCCGTAACAATAGAAAGCGTTGACGTTACAATAGCTGTAGCCTACAAGAGCGTCGTGTAACGGGCACCAGTGCATGACATGTTTGTGTATGAAATGAAAACGGTTTTAATTTTATATTTTATTTACGTGTACATTTATCACATATCTTTGTAAATGTATCAAAGTTATGCGCGTATTTACAGAACCATCATCAAGCGGACCAATAGAAACAGCGCCATCTATATCTGAATCAACACCCACACCGGAAGTTACACCGGAAGCCGAGGTTGAGGAAGTTGAACTGGAAGGTGGGAATGAGCTTGCGAGATTATTAATGTCTATACACATTCATATTGGTTGATATAATTCTACACAAGCTTGTTAATTTAGCAGAACCATATTTAAACGACAAGGTCCAGTGCGTATTAGAGTAATGTCCCTTTCTTGTGGGATGTTTCTTCTAGTTTAGATGTGACAGCAACAGGCAATGCCATATAGTCCGTGAGCTAGCCAATTTATCAGGCCCACCCGAGGTGACAAAGGTTTGATAGTTTTAAATGATAGTTTTACA
>JAVCKZ010071922.1:0-13699 GCA_034780755.1 Lepetodrilus elevatus
CGTCCCACTCTGATATAGCTCTTTATTAAGAGAGGAAATATGCAAAAGTGATGACTGGATAAGTTACGAAAAGAAATATCAATTATTGTTTTAACCCTCTGCATGCTGAAGGCAACTTGAGATGCCCTAAAGAGCAGTGCCTGTGCTACATCCAGCAGGGTGAAGGTTAAACAAAATTTCAGGAATAATTGCAAAATTAAATACTGTGGATTTTGCACAAATTCAAAATAGCGAGTGTAGCCTCGCTCCTACTGGTCTTGGCCAGGTGTTACCTCTTTGGCGTCTTTGAAAGTGCAATCCGGCAACTCATGTTCGAATCCCAGGATCAGCACGGTCCTCCATTACACAAATCAGATGCAACCAAGACAAGGTACTGACCTGAAACAGGGGCTTTGATCTCGCTTTCTTGATCGACTCGGACAACTTGCAGCCAATCTCTGTCTCGCCTTTCTCGTCAGTCAGGTGGTACTCGGACTCATCTGGAGTGACAGACGAAGATGTATTACATTCCTTATTACAATATTATATGAATGAATTTATGCTTTACGTTGCTGAGGCAATTTTTCACCCATAGACGCCGACACAATATTTTGTAACTGTACATATGAACGAGTAAGTGAATTGTTGTATAACGTCACTGCAAGAACTGTATACCGGTACATAGCATTAGCGAGTGAGGCAAATTATCTAGCGTCGCTGCAAGAATTGTTTACCCATTCACTTGCACATAATACAAATAATATGGATATTAATTTAATACAGCACCAAACTCTGCACCATGAAGGTATGTTCATAACGCTTACATGAAATTAAAAGAAAATACTAGTAAATAATAAATAAATTATTTAACATCATACTCACCTAACAACTAACATCATATCATCATATTCGCCTAACAACTAACATCATACTCGCCTAACAACTAACATCATATCATCATACCCACCTAACATCATACTTACTTAACAACTAACATCATATTCATCTAACAACTAACATCATACCCACCTAACATCATACTCGCCTAACAACTAACATCATATCATCATAATCGCCTAACAACTAACATCATACTCGCCTAACAACTAACATCATATCATCATACCCACCTAACATCATACTCGCCTAACAACTAACATCATATCATCATAATCGCCTAACATCATACTCACCTAACAACTTGTTCTGTGTCTGACTGTCCTCCAGCCAAGCTCTGGTCACAACATACTTGCAGACGTTGATGGCCACGAAGAACTTCATGGTGCGTGAGAAGTGCTCAGACACGAGGTGCGAACAGTCGTGTGGGTTCTCCACCACCACCCCACCGAGATCAGACACGATCTGAAAGTGGGCGAGAAAAATTGAATCCACTATATTTGGCAAAAGTCGAAACAACAATGGAAACAGAAACAAATCCAATTTCGAGAGAAAAATAATCGACAAAAAATTCAAATTGGCCATTTTCACCCCGCAGGGAATGGGTACCCGGTAGGATACGGTGAAGTTAATGCTATCATAGTGCTGTAAAGCACACTGATATATTTAACATGGGAATAATGTGTAGTCTTGAGTATGATTCGACACCATTTTATTATTAAATTGGGGTTGAAGAGACGTTTTCAAGATTCTTTCACTTATTATATATATCACAGCTTGTCAGTTTACGGCAGGAGGAAACCCACAATATCTGAATGTTGCAGTAAACCTGTGACCACCGGCTGACACCAACTTTATAATTATTATTATTATTATTATTATTATTAATATTGTACCAACCTTTCGTAGTTTTTTGACAACGCCACGAGGGTATCCGGTAAACATAACTCTGAGTTGAGATGTATCGGTGGCAGGATCCAGTCTGAAATACGATTGTCGTGGTAATCATTATCTGTCACGTACACTACCCACTGGAAGCAATACAGCTCAAACACTTATAATCACTGTCCTATACGTGTAGAGTTTTTTTTAAAGTTATTTTATTTTAATTAGGGGATAGAGACCAGGGGCCCGTTCCTCAGAACAGTTGTAGCGCTACAATAGTAACAGTTGTAGCGCGGCTAAGCTCTACAATAGTTTTAACTGGGCTCCTGCAGCAATAGAAAGCGTTGACCGTACAATAGTTGTAGCCTACAATAGTTCCGAGCAACAGCCCACAGCTTTAAAGATTCTTTCACTTCTATCACGGCTTGTCAGTTTAGGGAAGGCGGAAACCTGCAGTAAGTGAGGACTGACTATAGATTTTAGCATCACTGAGGGAATCTTTCACCCATTTGTGACGACAGGAAACCTGCAACATCCATAGTGCTGAATGTTGCAGTAAACCTGCAAGCACAGACTGGTACTGACAGTGAGTGAGTGAATATGGAGTTTAATGTCGCTGCGGGAATCTTTCACCCTGCTACCGACAGAGCAAAGATGCTAACTCCATTGCCGCGGAACAGACACTGTCACAATCTCAGGAGAGGGTCCTCTGTCAATAGCTTTTATAAACAAATACCTTGGCCTTTTTGCGAGGGGTTCTTGTTTCTCGGACTCTGGAAGTTTGTGTTTGACCCCCGGGTTTTCCTGACCTGGCGCTGGCTGGGGTTTCGCTTTGCCAGCGGGGATGAATTTCTGTCGAAGGAAAAACATCATTAATGCCTGGATAAATGTGACTGATTACCGGTAGCTGTTGAATGGCACAAAGGAGTTAACCCCCTCATTGCTGTGGGCATCTCCAGTTGCCTCTAGCATGGAGATGGTTAAAGGACAAGACATGCTACACAAAGCCATAATTACAATTTATGGAAGGTTTATTAATTAATATAAGTCATTGCTAAATATCGCAGCGGGAATTTTAAGATCTATGGATTTTCTTGTAGAAAATAAATCGTGTTTGTTGTAAAATATTTTCACTTGCCTTCCATGCCTCCTTGCTAACTTTGAGTGGAGTTTTCCAGCCAGCTGAAAGTGAAAAGACAAGTTCTACAGGTTCTGTTGAAGTCTGTTGTCAGGAAAAGATTACCCTCCCAGTTTTGTAAAATATTCATAGAGAAAACGTAGGATTTATAATCGACCTCAACACAGCATCATACACAAATATCTGAACCATTTTACACCGATCTTTATTTATATATTGTAATTTAATGCCTTACATCATTGAGAATATTTCACCTATACACAACAACCATTGAAAAAAAAAAATAGCCTTCTAATATACTTTCTGCCTCCACATGTCTTTCTCCCTCCCTTCCCCTAATACAACCAATACGACATAGTCGCATTAAATCTTTAGCCATCAGGCCTTGTGACGTGAAAATACAACACCCCCACCCCCGCCAATTCATGACATTAGTCACACACAACTCTTACCCATTAGACCCTGTGCCTTGACAATGTCCATGCTGAATTCATTGGGCTGTCCGAGCTGGATGTACTTGACGTGGACGGGGAGTCGCAGGGCATCCAGACTGCCGATGACCAGGTCGGTCAGCCAGTGGACGTTGACTACAGGTATCCGCCACTCCTTGGCCTTGTCGTACTTCAAACCCTCCGCTCTGAGAGATGATGATCAATATTTTTATTTTATTTTATTTTAAATTCTTTTTATTTTATTATTTTTTTATTTTGTTTAAAAAATTGTTTAATGTTTGGTTTTGATCAATTAATAGCTCAATATCACTGTTTGAATATTTCTTTATTAATGTAACAACATTTTGAAAAGAAAATATTTTAATATATATTTTTAACGTACTTTTTGCATATGAGTACAGAGTTGGAGTGAGTCATGTAGCCGGTATATTTAGCGCCAATAGCGTTTATCATCTGCTTGATCCGCTGCCGTTCTTCGCCATCGTAGTTCGTCATGCATATTATCTGGAACGGACACTAGCCGATAAATTCACAATGACAATAACAGCTGAAACACTGAAAAGACTGCTGCTATTGTCGCTAGCCACATAAAACATTGCTTTCTATACTCAGTACTACAAGGGTCGTTTCTAAAACCATTACACAAAATAGATAAACCCTGCTTTGGTCTAGGAGGCCTACCTAGTTACTGCAAGGCTTCTGGTCTAGGAGGCCTACCTGGTTACTGCAAGGCTTCTGGTCCAGGAGGCCTACCTGGTTACTGCAAGGCTTCTGGTCTAGGAGCCCTACCTGGTTACTGCAAGGCTTCTGGTCCAGGAGGCCTACCTGGTTACTGCAAGGCTTCTGGTCTAGGAGGCCTACCTGGTTACTGCAAGGCTTCTGGTCTAGGAGGCCTACCTGGTTACTGCAAGGCTTCTGGTCTCTGTAGATCAGAGGCAGGTGGAGTCCTTGCCAGGGAGGAAGCAGCTTCTTCTGTAGCAGACAGTCATTGAGCCAGAACGCTGTCACTACCCGCTTGCCGTCCTTCAGAGCGAGTTGAAAGACGTCGCTGAACTGACTAGCGCAGAGTAGGTGTGTCACCCTGCTGGAATACGACGTGTCCATTTGTCCCCCGTACTGCTCGATCACCTGAAACAGGGATGCATAATTTCTGAGTTGGCGATCGTTTTTTTATTTTGTGCCTTTTTGTTTGTTTGTTTATTTGTATGTGTGGACAGGGTTAGAAGTTCCCACTCGCCCGGTCCATTTCACATAATGTTAAAGGTATCCTAGGGGCGAGTAGGAACTGTATGTGTGTGCGTGTGTGCGTGCATGCGTGTGTGTGTGTGAGAGAGATCGAATTTAAGAAAATATTAAGGGGGTCATTCTCCATAGGCCCAATATTATTAGACAAATCTGTCATTTTCAGGGGGTCACACATGATACCTTTAACATTGCATATTTAAATTTGAACACTAGTGTGTGTGTATGTGTGTGTGCGTGTATGTGCATGTGTGTGTGTGCATGCACGATTGCACGTGTGTGTGTCAAATAAGTATTGTACTAGAAATATCCAAAATGGGATCAAATCACAATGAAAGCATTTCCTCTGCATATACTGCATGGACTTATTAAATTTGTAATTGTTGATAGAAATATTTACATTGCGACATGACTGTGATAAAAACATTATTGAAAATATACCAACATTCTGAAAAAGTGGAGATCATCCTAGTATTGACTGTACCTTTTTCCAGGTGTTTATTTCTTCCTGGCCTAGTATAGACTGGTAGTCAGTCACGTAGAACACACAGCCGAGAAGACACATGTCCGGCGGAACTACAGAATGAAAAGTATGTCGCCGAGTTATAGAACAAGTAATACATTTGTGCTTGCATGAACCTCAGAAATTCAGAAGATGTCTAAAGTTTGTAATTCACCCATCATGACTGAAATTTTGATGTAAGTAAAATTACCAATAATATATTCATTCATGTAAAGCATGGATGTGTAATTTTTTTAAATTGTTAAAAGTGTATCCTTGATTATATCCCTTAGCACAATATTATCTCCCCTTATACAACAACTTCTATCGAACTAGTTAGGCTGTTTTTATGCCAATATATCGCAAAGAAGGCATGTTAAGAATATATTATGATATCTTCCATTATCTCCCTTAGCACAATATTATCTCCCCTTATACAAACACTTCCATCAATCTTTTTCATGCTGTAAAGAATACATCTCATGATGTATATATCTGATTATCTCCCTTAGCAAAATATTATCTCCCCTTGTATCATTGACTTTCATTGTTCTGTTGTTTTGCTATCATGAGATCATCAAAATGACTGCATGTGATTGGTCAAGTTACTCACTGCTATCTTGGGGGTCGTGACCCCAGAACTGGGGGAGCATCTGCATGGCGTGTGGGGGGAGTGTGTAGGGTGGAGGGGGGCGGGGATGGCGTGGCATGTTGAACATCTGGTGGATCTGAAATTTAACAAAAATGAGAGTGGGAATTTATATTTTACATCAGTGGGAATCTTTCATCCGTACGAGCAGGACTCAATTTAGCAACTAATTTGGCCTCCACAGCGACTTAATTTTGCATTTGGCAACCAATATGTCACTTATTTGCAGTTTAACGACATTTGAACTGCATGAGGTTAAAAAAAATATTAAAAAATCATGAAAAATACTATTGATACAAATTTGATAAACAATTAACTTTTGTCGAATCATGAAAAGAAATCACATTCATTTTACCCTCTCCCTGCTGGATTGGGCACAAGCACTACTCTTGAGGGCATCTGCAGTTGCCTCCAGCATGGAGATTAACCTTCCCACTGCTGGAGGATATCAGAGTTGCCCAATACGTGCCCGAAACATTACCAGAGCTTATTTATGATTAAACCAGGAGAGAGCGGGAAGACCTATACCTTGTTGATATTGGGCCTGACTTCAGTCTGCGACTGTTCTGCGTTGTTGGTGATGTTCCTCAGCGTCCTACTGGGGGTGGGAGGATCCTGCAGAGGCCCAAACGGCATCATCTGGGCGTTCATCTGATTCTGGCCCAACCCAGGCGGCATCGGACCCGTCGTGGGAAGCTGTCCGGGCATCCGAGGACGTTGGGGAAGTTGTCCGGGCATCTGAGGACGTTGTTGCCCCGGCATCTGTGGATGTTGCCCTGGCATCTGTGGATGTTGCCCTGGCAACTGTGGATGCTGTCCTGGCAACTGTGGATGTTGTCCTGGCAACTGTTGATGCTGTCCTGGCAACTGTGGATACTGCCCCGGCAACTGTGGATGTTGTCCTGGCAACTGTTGATTCTGCCCTGGCAACTGTTGATTCTGCCCCGGCAACTGTGGATACTGCCCCGGCAACTGTTGATTCTGCCCCGGCAACTGTGGATGCTGCCCTGGCAACTGTGGATGCTGCCCCGGCAACTGTGGATGCTGCCCCGGCATCTTTGTATGCTGCCCCGGCAACTGCGGATGCTGCCCCGGCATCTGTGGATGTTGTTGCCCCGGCATCTGTTGCTGTCCTGGAACTGAGGGCAGGTGTGCAGGCATACCGGGAAGCTGCCCGGGGTACGGGGGCTGTCCCGGCATCATCATCTGTCCGTGGGGAGGAAACAAAGGACTGGAGGGCAGGGCCCGCGACTCTGGACTGTCTCCGACGCGGGACTGCTGCAGCCGGCTGCTGACCATCCGAGCCAGAGCTTCCTTGGCGCTGGAGCTCGGGGTTCCGGGTCGGCTTCCGTTCCGCGAAGTCTCGTCCGACTTCCGCCGCGATTCCATCGAGATCTGCTGCGCCATCTGCTGGCCTGGACCGGGGCTGATCGACAGGTTGTACGTCGGCATCACGATTTCGGCTTCCGGCGTGTCAGGTTTGGGGTATTCGATCAGTCGAGGGTGGTAGAGGGCCTCGTCTCGTTTCTTCTTTTCCGCCACACTATCGGAAACCCAGTCGGGACATACTATCATCACCTTGTCACGCTTATTGGCCTCCTGGTATTTTTTCTGAAAAATATAGAAATATTAACATGTACCTAATGTTAACATAATCATTCTTGGATCCATTAGGATTGGAATAAAAAGTAAACTTAAACAAAACCATTAGGATTGGAATAAAAAGTAAACTTAAACAAAACCGTAAACATCAATATTACACGCTAGTTTTCTAGAATCAGTTTCAGCGCCCCAGTAATGATGGTGTCAGTGTAAAACAACACAGAAAGCTCTGACTGTAGCGCATCAAACCCTTCATGAAAATGGGCCCTTTTCAGCCCTTACCCAGATCCAGATTCCACAGCCCAATGCCAGCGATGAGTGAGTGAGTTATCGTTATACATCAGATTTTCTACAGATTCTACAGGTAACTGTCAATGTGCAAAGAGATATATCTATAAATAGATTGATTACCCCTCCGGTGTCGAACGTTATAAGGTGAGTCACGTGTCTGTCGAGGCGAGTCTGGCACCGCCCGCCGTGGTACCTCACCATCCCCCACACCGCCTTCCGGTCATCCACCTCCAGCTGAAACACATCGGCGGTCATGAGCATACTCCCCAGGGAGTTGAGAAGGAAAATGAGAGCACACTGATCCATTGACCGAGCAAAGAGCACACTTTTGAGCATGGATTTGGCGCAGTGAGAGTGAATATGGAGTTTAATGTCGCTGTGGGAATCTTTCACCCATTTGCTACGAATTTGGCGCAATATAAAGGTGAACATTATTATTATTATTATTTTACTATTATGCATAGTATAATGTTTTAACTGCTTCTCTGGTTTACTGCATTTCATTACTTACAGGGCTCTGGACTAACATATGCCCGACGTACAGGGGCAAGTTAAATTGTACTGCAGGCAACCTACATTTTAACATTTAGTGCCATTGCAACTTGCCCGGACTTGCTCTGCAGGCAAGTAACTCAAAATGTTAGTCTAGAGCCCTGATAGATTTATAAGCTAATAGATTTATAAGCAAAATAGGCAATGAATTCACATACCTGAGAGGTGCAAGCTACGACACCAGAGAACATGAGTGCTTCTAGTGCAAATCTCTCCTTTCTATCACTAGTCAAGGAAACAATCCATTCATAATCAAATAGTATCCAGAAATAGCACAACAAACAAACCGATATAACAAAAAATATATATGTATAAAATATATATAAAATATTTTTAAATGCAATACATTCATTTTTTTTCTTCTTAAATCAGGGTTATTTCACTTGTATCCCAGATTATCAATTTATGGCACGAGGAAACCCGCAGACATCCGTAGCACTGAATGTTGCAGTAAACCTCTGAGCACCAGCTGGTACTGACAAGACCAAGGATGATAACTGCATTGCCACTCTACAGCCAGTGCTTCCTATAAATATCACGTCAGAAAGGTAACTTTCCGCGAAAATTGATGCCGGGCCCCCAGGGCGGAATTTGAACCTCGGAAACCTGTGGCTCAGAAATCCAATGCTCTACCACTGTGCTACAACCTGCCCCAAGTGATATATTAATATATCAAACACAATCATCTCAAACATTAACAAGGATACGGAAGCTGCTTCTTGCATTTCACAGACAGCTGCACCCATTCACTCTGAAACAGAAAAATAATAATAATTAATACTAGTAGTGCTACATCAATAATAATTAATACTAGTAGTGCTACATCAATAATAATTAATACTAGTAGTGCTACATCATCTGGCTAAGTTACAAGGTTACTAAACATTTTTGAGTATGATTTCATTCTCAATATAAAATTTTGATTGAATTAATGTTTAACGTCGCGGCGGGAATATCTCACCCATAGGCGATAAGTTTGGGGGATCAAATCCTAGAGCAAAATGATCGAATCTTATTCAAAAATATTTTCGTGTCTTTGTGTCTTGGATAGGATTCGGCACTAGGTATATGCCAACAACATTATTTTAGAATGTCAACTTAATATAGAACACGCCAGTAAGTCTCAAAGGGATATCTCCATCCACCAAACTCATGGAAACAATCGGTTAGTATGTTGTAAACTTCTCCCTGGTGAATTAGACACAGTCACTGCACTTCAGCCCATCTCCGGTTGTTTCAAGCAGGGAGAAGGTTAAAGGCAAGTTTCCATTCATTGAAAGACTTACGGAGACGATCGGCAGCTCAAAGAGATCCTTGGCCTCAGCGCACTCGTCAGCATCAGCATCGTCAGCGATCACATGACTGACCATCTCGCTCATGTAACTGTCAGGCTTTGCTCCCCCATCATCCAACAGCTTTACCACCTGGCGAACAACAACAGAGCAATATTAGCACTCGGTCAAAACATTTAGCATTCAGTCAAATACTGTGAAAATAGTGAATTGAAATAAGGCTTATGCCACAACATAATCTAATATAGCATGTAGTCAATTAAACTTGTCTATAAATAATGTCATACGACTATGGACGCAAATATATTTATCAGCCAACTTTCTAGGCCAAGATTCCTCGGCAAATGTGGATCACAGCCTGTTTATTATTAAAGTTGGCCAAATCTTGGTTGCAAAAGGCCATTAGAGGCAGTGTTCGAATTAATAGGGGTTCCGGGGTTCATTTTAAAATCTGCAATGTTGAAGGTATCTGTGTGACTTCATAACAGTTTTTATTTGTATTACTATTCGAGCAAGTATGTTTTTAAGTTAGTCATATCCATCTGAAGTTATGGAACAACGAGTGGATGGCTTATGGTCCACCTTGGTTATTTCTGTGATTACAAGCGTTATCATTGCAAAACCAATAATTACATATCTGTTAAATGCAAATCTATATATCTGTGCTAACCATACCCTCACCCTAATCCCGAGTCAACCAGGGGTGGGTCAAATAGAGCCTATAGCGGGAAGAGACATGAGGTGCGTTCAAGATAGAATAAAAGTATTGTAGCGTAGTGTATTGCGTGTATTCCATCTTGAACGGGTTAGTAGGAAAATGACAGGAAATCGATTTGCGTACATGCGTCCAGTCCGTACGCTTCATGCTTTGCGTTTTCCTAAAAAAACCACTACAGCCTCCAGACCTGTAGTGAAACGTATTAATACGTATTGCTACACGTGCTTGCTGAACGGCTTCTGTAGCAATACATAGCAATACATATTGATATGTATTCTATCTTGAACGCATCTCTGCCTTTTACACTGCACTAGACTATATTCGTTAGTTTGTATAGATGTGTGCATTTTTACCCATACATATTGCATACATATTGTGATTGTTTACACTCTAGACTACGCCTATGGTTATTTATTTATTTCATAGCTATTAGATAAATAATTCTGGTAAAAACATTGAAAATTGAGAAAATGAGATGTTATTTTGATAATTCTTTGTTTGTTCCTACTTTCTTATCAATATCTCCGACAAGGTAGTAGGTAACTTTCTTGAAAACATCTTCGGCGCTGACTTCTGGCTTTATTTCTTCTGTTTCACTCATTGTGAATCGTGAAATAATTGACTACTTGTTGCAATAAACCATTTATTTTCCCGCTGAAATTGACATCTTCACGCAACCATCAAACAAAAAATACTTGACGATTGTCGTAAAAGTAGTAAAATTATCCAGTCTGTCAATGTAGCTGATATCATCACTAATATTTATCTCTGATTCATTATAATCATCGCAAATTGAAATATATTACAAAGATGTGGATCTAGACACTGATTTAGCACTTAACAGAGCAGTCGTACGGCTGCCGAAAATTAGTCTGAGCAGTGGCCGCCATATTGTTTTTATTACTTGCTAGTGCACATCAATGCTCAGGGTAAATAACTGATTTATTCTTACCACGGCGTATTCAAAGATCCATTTCATATCTCAGTATATTCACATGTCTTTTAACTATATCGATTTCGATGAAATAATGCAATTGAACATCCGATTTTATTGAAACAAGCTGCAGAAATGTAGCTTCATCTTTACAAATGTAAACAAACTTTCATGTGTCAGAAATCATGCACGCGATTTAGATATATTTCATTGCCATTTTGTGTAACCATGTAGCTGATTTAAGTAGTTCATGCACCTTGGTAAATAATTATGACGCAGAATTGAATACATTGGTAAATATCGTGGATCAGAATTTAAATAAATCTTGTTTCAAATGCAGTGATCTGTCATCCTTTGTCATTCTACTCACATGTTCACTTATCGGAAATGTCAGATTAAATTTGAGATTTGCAGAGAAACAATTTAGGCTAGATCAAAAACAGAGAGTTCATCGAAAGGATCATAGCGATACAAGAGACATTTAGGCCCCAACATTTAGGAGTTATAACTCTCGTGAGTTGTTCTACTCTCATAGTGCTACAGTCACCAATGAAAACTAACTTTAAAACTTACTAGCCTGAATTGAGACCTTGCATGTGACGTCAATCAATACGTCACATAGCATTGTGGGGGGCAAGACAATGGGATTTTCCGCCGTTGTTCACGTCATCAGATTGTTGTCTGCCACCCAAACCGTTATCTGCCACCCGACGATTGTTCCGTGCAAGGCCTCAATAGTAATACAAATAACTAATGTTATTAATTTCTACCAGACGTTAGGATATCTCTACCATTTTGACAAATTTCTGGGGCTAATGTTAATTTTGATCCCTGTAAATTTTTATCTCTGTACAATTATTCCGTAGAACGAGACTTTTGTTATACTTTAGCACCATGACTCACTTTTGTCAATGAATTAATCAATATCTATTATATAGAGCTGCAGTTTATGTAGAAGATGAACAAGTTGGTCACCATTCCCTCGGCGCCCGGCACCACAAAGAGGAAGGAGATCTACAAATACGAGGCACCATGGACCGTATACAGCATGAACTGGAGCATCCGCCCGGACAAGAGATTCCGACTGGCTCTGGGCAGCTTTGTCGAGGAATACAACAACAAGGTACCATTAGCCACGTTGTCTGTAACTATTGTTGCAAATGGGTGAAAGATTTCCGCAGCAACTAGTGGTGTTCCGATGATCAGTTGGTTACCCTTAACCAATGCGATAATCGATTACGAGTTGTCACAATCGATTATCGGGAATAATATTCTCAAAATAGTTTCAATTGAGATTTTCATTTATTTTTTACTTTCTGAATAACAGACTAATAATAATATGTTCCTGTGAAGTTGGGTTCACATATTCTATTAAAACAGTTTCTACCTAATGTTCAAGGGGGGGCATGGTTTATTGGTGTCCACCAGTAATGGAAGTTGACCGTTTATGTAGCAGTAGACCTCATAACAACATTTTGTATTTCAGCTTCGTGGCTTTTGGACCTGTCATTAGCATTGTGGATTTTACTGTGTTTCCTTCTATTTAGCAGTAATCAGATTCGTCGCAAATGAGTGAAAGATTCCCACAGCGACATTAAACTCCATATATATATTCACTCACTCAGTAATCAGAACGTAACTTTTTAATAGCAAATGGTAAAGAACAAGCAAGCCTAAACTGTCCTTAGGATACTTTATCCGTTGTCCATATTAGCATAGTTTACATGACTAGTGCAAATATTTTTCAAACATAAATTAATCTTTTGTGTTTTTGTTTCTAGGTGCAGATTGTCGCGCTCGATGAAGAGACGTCGGACTTCACATCCAAGAGCACCTTCGACCACCCGTATCCAACCACTAAGTTGATGTGGATACCAGATACTGTACGTTTATAATATAGTATTATAATTTATTATAGCAATATCAGGGTTCCACTTAGGTTTCAATTTTTGAGAGTCCTGGGGACGCATGTTGATATACTTATCAACAATTTTTTTATTAATAAAGTGCGTCCAAACTTGAAATTTTTGCATACAGGACACAGGATTGCGCGTTCGGAGAAACCCTGCAATATAGTCTACTTTTTTTTGTTTAAAAGAGAAAGATTCCACAGCAACTTTAAACTCCATAATCACTCGCTCACTGCTAAAAATATATATATATATATATTTATTTTTTTAAATGATATTTTTATTATCCCAGGGAAAATTTGGTTATTTTTTGTTATGCATTACAGAAAGGTGTGTTCCCCGATCTGTTGGCGACAAGCGGAGACTACCTGAGAGTTTGGCGTGTCGGCGATACCGAGACGAGACTGGAGTGTCTACTGAACAATGTGAGAGAATACTACATGTATTAGATAAGGTGTCAGGGCTAGTTGTAGCGCAGTGGTACAATGTTGGACTTCATAGGTTCCCGAGTTCAAATCCTGCCCCAGGGAGTCCGGCATCAATGTTGGTGAAAGTTACCTTTCTGACGCGATATTGATAGACTGTAGAGTGGCAATGCAGTTATCATCCTTGGTCTTGTCAGTACCAGCCGGTGCTCGCAGGTTTACTGCAACATT
>JAVCKZ010071933.1:0-13698 GCA_034780755.1 Lepetodrilus elevatus
GGGACCAGTCTGCCGAAATCAGCTGTGCTGGAAGGCGACTGTCAAAGCATTTAAACACACACACACACACACACACAAACGCTACGGTTTAATACTGAAGTTTAAATAATCATGGAAGTAAACATAATTGGCAAGGTTTCTGTTGTAGCACAGGAATTTTATTTATTTATTTATTTATTGCTAAATGTTGCTGTGGGAATCTCTCACCCATACATGATGATGCAGTAATTTAATAGAGCATACTTTTAATGGTTTGAAAATGTAAACAGTCATCATGGGAACATATTGCAAGATGACAAAATAACTAATTTTGTTGTTGAAATCTAGCACTGAGATTGAAATATACTTGCCGAATTATTTACCACGTTTGAAAACTCGTTTTTGAGAGTATCAACACATCTGGAGAAATATTTTCCTAATGACATCAATTCTGCTTGCCATTTTAATTTTGTATTGTATATTTGGCACTATTTGTAGTGTGACACTCTATTGAAGGGAAACAATGTACAAGTAAGTAGTGTTTATAAATTGTAAGCACTATGTAGTGAGTGTTACCTTTCAGAAGAATGAGAGTTAATGAGAATAGTGTATGATGTTCATGATGATATTGATGAAAATTAATGAAAATGAACACATTATATGCACATGCCATGTACAAGAAACTAATGTTTCTAATGAAGAAAGCTGATTTGTTTTTAATAATGGTACAAAATAAATTTAAAAATTGGTCAATAGTATCAATCCTCACACTCTTTCAAAATATGGTTCTTTAAAGTTTACGTTTAATTTATTTACAATAGAAAATGTTTGCATGTATACTTGGGGTACATTCCATTGAGCGCAGCACGCTGTCTAGAGTACGCCAGACAGACACATTTGTCAAAGGAACGTGTTACACAGTTCTTGGACAGTGTGCGGGCTGTACTCGCTAGCGAGGTGGTGCAGACAGCACAGAAAAAGTACAGTGACGTCACCCCATCTAAGGCAACTCTTTGCCGCCATCTTGCTTGTGCAAGATGTGTGCGAGTCGTTCCATTCACTCGGTACAGCTTACCGAAGTGACGTCACCCGTCTGCGAGTACAGTGTACTACGCTTAAAGGAACATGGCCTTGGTTAAAAAAAGTAGATTGACATAAATACCATGAATGAAATTCAAATCCGTATACAGACAGAATTAATTCATACTGAAACTTACTGGCCATAGCTTTTCATATTTACGTTTATTGAAATCTAAGAGATTTCGTAATATTCAGCATTCTAAATCTATTGTTATTAAAGAGCAACATGTAACATGGCAGTTAAGTCATTCTTTTTAAAGTCAAATATAACTATCATTAAAGTGTGCACATAGTTTAGGTTACTAGGTATATGTCACATGACATATCAGGTCAAAGTTCACACACATGCGGTTCTCAAACAAGACACTTTGTAAAGTCAGCAGATATCCTGAACTATTGTATAAACGCAAACCCAAGATATTTAGCAACTCTGTTCTACAAGATAACAATTCAGTTGAAATCTTCTTCATCCAAATGAACAATAGTAATCTTAGCTTTAAAAAAAATAATTAAAAATAAAATTAATAATAATTGAGTGTAGTGGTCATTAGGCCAACAGCTATTGTGATTGGTCAGAATATATAAGACTCCCTCTGTTGGCCAAAAAAGGCACTATCTGAATGGTGCATCATGGGAGATAACTTTGTGCAAGCCAAAGCCTTGAAAGACAATGAGCCGTGTTTAATGGAAGCTCAGTTGTTACCATGGCAACGGGTGCCACGCCATTTACGGTTGCTATGACAACACTCTCTCTCGGTGAATGCATATGGATGATAATAATTGTTAACTAGCAAAGACGAAACATATTCAAGATGGATGATAGTTGGATGACACAGTCATTCTGAGATTCAAATATACAATACAACTATACTGACTTTAATACATGGGTTATATATATTCTGAGTATTTTCTATTCCACTATTATTTCACAAATTCATGTTCTTTGATGTTCTTTCCAACTACTTGTTAGGATTTGTATAAAAAAGAAAATCCAAAATAAAAAAGTATTTTAAAATTTGATTTTTCTTCACATTGTTTTAGATCTAATTCATCATGTGTAAAAAAAAAGTGTTAAAATTAAAAATTAAACAATGCTTCATTAACCCAATCTTAGTTGGATCATACTAAATATCATAAACATATAATAAACCTAGTATACTGACTGATAATGTTCAAGTACAATGCTACAACATATGCCATTATATTTATTATAAATCTGATATTTTTCGGAGAAACCATTCATGGCTACTGATAATAAATTCTAACATAAATATATTGAGATATATTGACTATATTATACTGTATACCCAGCTTGGTTGATGACTAGTACATATATCTGGAAGTACATGATGATGATTATTATCATCCACATCATGCGTCTCATCAAAGTAGTAAAATGATTCAATATGACACAGATACTTATCATCTGTTGATTGTCACTGATAGTCACACAAATTCTTGAAGTAACAAAATCACAAAGCAAGAATATCATCTCAGAAATCCTCCTGTCTCGAAGATCTCGACTTCGTCAAGATTGTTTTATAAAAGCACCAGACGGTACAAACCATTTGTGAATATCTTTGAGGCGACTGTAGGTTATCTCTTCAAATTAGAATGTAACTGTTTTCCTGGTGACAAAATGTAGTTCTTAAAATGAAGAAGGAAAAAAAAAAAGGCAATGTAAAACAAAATGTGCATAGATCAATGTTTGCAGCACCAAGTAAGGGAGATAACTCTCAAATCTCCAAGAGCTTTCTTTGCAGCAGCACCGAGTTGTCGGTAAGTAGATCGATCACATGAGAGTGGGGATTGAGAGAAGAAGTGACATCATGTCATGTGACCTTGCAGCATTGCACCATGGGAGCTAGCAGACGGCGTCTCCGTCCATCACGGCTTGAACCTGTTCCAGCTTATAGCTCAGTTTGCTTCTCCGTGCGAATTCGTCTTCTTCCAAAGCACTGGCAATCTGTAAAGGTAACGACATGAAAATATATTAGAACATCGCATTATCTGCGTTATATATTCCACAAATATTCCATATTTTGAAATTTTATAAAATTAATTAAATTTAATTCAAACAAATTCTGATAAAACATTTTCAATATTCATAGTATCAATGTATTGAGGCCTTGCATGGAACAATCGATTGGGTGGCAGAATACGGTTTGGGTGGCAGAAACAATCTGATGACGTGAGCAACGGCGGAAAATCCCATTGTCTTGCCACCCACGATGCTATGTGACGTATTGAGTGACGTCACGTGCAAGGTCTCAATAGTGTCTGTTCTCTTGCAATGCTTACATCATCGTAATATTTCTGAACATATTTGTACAACTCCATGAGGGCGGCATTCGTGTTGAATTCTCCCTGATGTAACTGAAACAGATTAAAATTGGATTAAATAAATATTTCATAGTATATGTTTATGTAAAAAAAAAACATTCAAATAATATTACATTATGCAAGAACAATTGCTGAATTGAAATCCAGATTATGGCAGATATTAAGATTTATTCAAATTGAATGTTATTAATAAAATGATAATAATTACATTACAATTGTGATATCCACGGAAAACATGGGGTGCTACTTTCTAGAAATTCTGTCTGTACTTTCTGTCCGATTCATACGCAGTTACAAAGGATCAACACCGCACAATGTAACTGTGCATGCGTCAGACAGACAGAACAGCTAGAAAGGAGCAGTAGGCTGAAGGCCATCCAGGTCAAATAAATTGACCCCATGACAAATAAATCAGTGGATTTCTGGTTGATCCACGGAAAAAAAATCCCTGCCTGAACTTAGCCATGACCAAATTTCTATTCTAAGTTGATAGACTAAACTGGAATAGTTAAATATTTTAAATCGTAGGGTGTAAGATATCTAAAATAATTAAATAAACCAGAAAAGACATGTATGAAATCTGCGTTTAGACTGCGAGGATGAACACAACAGGAAAAAAAAAAATTAAATAGAAATCTTACCCTTGATTCCTCAGTCAACATGGCCGTCATGTCCTGGTCGCTGATAGCGGGGATCATCTTGATGTCGGAGTAGTACCTGTAAAACAACGGAGGTGCTCGGTCAGACAATTTTTGTTGCTTGTTAGTTTAGGGCAGGCGAGTGAGTGAATATTGAGTTTAACGTCGCTGCGGGAATCTTTCACCCATTTGCGATAAACCCATTTGCGATAAACCCATTTGCGATAAACCCACAACATCCGTAGTGCTGAGTGAGTGGGTGAATATGGAGTGCTGAATGTTACAGTAAATCCGCAGACAGCGCATCCTATCGTGATCACGTCAGAAAAGCTCGCGGACAGATTTGTACCCAGGCCTTTGGTTCTGAAGTCCAAATGTTCTACCACTGCACTACCACACACCTTCAGAGATAAACAATGTCTCCGACATTTGTTACCATGTTCCCTGGCCTTTTGATCTTGAAAAGAAATTGAATTCTCTGACTTTTCAATCACCTGTGGCTATACTACCCGGTAACTAGATAACGAAAGCTACCCATCACATTGGTGACACTGACTCTTGCAAGGAAACACTAAAATTTGTTCCACTTCAATTCCAGCCTAATATATGCACATAAATCTGTTCAGAAGAAGGGCAAATTACATGTTCTGTCAATAAGATTAATAAAATGGCCCGTTTTGTGAGGCTCATATCTACTTTTATTTATTTTTAATGTTTAACAAAAAAAAATTAAAAATTAAAAATTAAAAAAATAAAATAAATAAAATTAAAATCACTAAGAGACCATAGTGTTCTCGTAAATACCATGGTCGCCGAGGCTGGTTGAACGTACCTCTCCACCCACTTCTTGTACTTAGGGATGTCCTTGGCATACAGCAGCTTGCTGGAGGGCGAGTCCTTGCCCAGACGGTGCTCGCTGACGGAACACGCGTCCATGAACGTCTGACCCACCACCGTCAGACACGAATCCACAATGGGTGACTTGTAGATGTCGAACACAAAGTTGGGGTTCTTCATCACATTCACCCAGAACCTCAGAGGTAGACTGAAATGGGACGGTATCATATTTTATGCAATTCTTTCGGAATGAGGTGGACATAACTTTTAGGCACATGCATAGTTCTTTAGGGCATCTCTGATTACCTTCAGCGTGGAAAGAGGCAATATATTTTCATTTGTTTACTTTGACCTTTATAATAGGATAGGATGAATGTGACCCAAATCCATAATTTATTTTCACAAATTCATTTAATTGTAATTTTAAATTATTTCCCAAATACATAAATGTAACCAAAATCCACAATTCATAATATACTCTTTCAACCATCACATCTTTCCCATTTCTATAAATGTGAATCAAACCTAAAATTAATTTTCATAAATTAATACATTCCTTCAATTGTCATTTGAAAATCTATTCCCATTTCTATGAATGTGACTCAAATCCACAATTCATTTAATAAATACATATCCTCCTTCAATCACTAATTTGTAAAGACATTGGGGGGCTGCTCCTTTCTAGCTGTTCTGTCTGTACTGTCTGTCCGATGCATGCGCAGTTACACTGTGTGGAGTTGATCCTTTGGTAACTGTGTATGAGTCGGACAGAAAGTACAGTGAGTGAGTGAATATGGAGTTTAACGTCGCTGCGGGAATCTTTCACCCATTTGCGACGACAGAAAGTACAGACAGAACAGCTTGAAATGAGCAGGGCCTTAGAAACCCTACACACTTCCAAACATTCTCAACTCCCTGAGGAGTATGCAAGCTTCAGTTTTGGCCTCACCTGTTTGACTTCCACGTGTGCACGGTCTCGGGCTCCAGGATGTTGTGGAGGAGCGCCTGGTCGTCCAGGAAGTCGAACATGTACTTGATCGCCAGGGGCAACGCGGAGCCGCGATGAGCCGTGCTGAAGATCCGCTCGAACAGATCGTCCACGAACTGCTGCAGGGTACCCTGGGATGGAAGTACACAAACAGATTACTTCCTGTGTCGGCAATCATATTTAAGAAAAAATATAATATTATCTTATTTAAAAAATACTTTTTTCCAAAATATGAAACAGATTTTATAGGAGAAAACACCAGTAGTAAAATGTGTTGCAGTAAACCTGTGAGTGCTAGTTAGTACTGACAAATCAAGTATTAGAGTAGCCTCCCTTAGTTCTATATATGTTATCTATATATCGATCAGATTTCAATCTTTATATTTTTAATAATATTATTTCGACATCTATTTCCGGTGGATCTGTAAAAAATGTAATCAAATTGATTTACTAAGTAAAAAATATCGGATGAAAAAAATATTTACCGGTAGTATCGTATATTGAAAAAAATAATAATAATCTTCCCTGTACTACTACCGGTATGTGAATGAAACCAGTCTACAAATAACCAGCTAATAAATGAAAACAACAGTTACCTTGGTAACAAGAAGTCTAGGCAGGTAGATTTCCGTCACCATTTTACTGCCCCTGTCACCTTCCTTGTGAGGGTCATTGTCATGGTGGCGAACCTAAAAGCATTGAAATTTTTATTACACAATTCCGCGAATATGTATGCATTTGTCCGTTTACAAAATCAAATTAAATAAAATCAAATTTAAAATGTAAAACCAAGACGGAGCATCGTTTCATGAAGCTCTCTTATCTAGAATGAGATGTTAGCGCTCTCGTAGTGATCTCCTATACATGACGACCGGGCACTTGCGACCGTGCTATGGTCTCGTAGTGGATACAAGAGCTTAACCCTCTCCCTGCTGAAGGCGACTTAAGTTGCCCGATCACATGCAGAAATAGAACACTTTGATTTTATTCAGCAGGGAGAAGGTTTAAGAACTGAGAGCCTATTCTCGAAACATACTTACGAACCTTTTAGCCTAAGAACAGTTCGTAGCCATATTATAAGAATCGCTAAGATTGTCTTACGATCGTGAGAACGTTTCGAGAATAGGACTCCCTGATACCTAGGTCATTTGAAACATGGACAGATTTTCTGTCACTTAAATAATTATTTAACTTATTTTTGTATTTATTTATTTATTTGTATTTTATTTTATTTTTTCAAACACTCATTATTTGACTAGGAAATTACAAATATTATGCTCACTAGGATAGAGTGAGTGAGTGAGTGAATATGGAGTTTAACATCGCTGCGGGAATCTTTCACCCATTTGCGACGAACTAGGATAGAAAATAAACCCCATCAGACAGTAGATGTAGATGCTTACCAAGTGGTAGTATTTGACTCCGTTGTTGTCAAAGTCCACAGTCACGGACTGGGGGGATATCACAGAGCGGTTCATAGGGGGACTGCGATTGAATGGAATTTGGTCTGAAAAATAAAATACACAAGAAATTGAGTATGTTTAGTATGAATAAATGAATTCATTATAGTGCTTTGTAAGTCACAGCAGGAATATTTCACCTATATACGACAACGTGTATGTTTATTATAAATTTACCAATTTGGCACAATATTTGTAAACATTTTGATTTATTCAATATGCAGAATATAGTGTGTTATATACTGTCAATCTTGAGAGCTTGATATTAAACAAATCTGTCATCTCGAAAATACATGCAATGATATCAAATTATGAATATGGAGTTTAACGTCGCTGCAGGAATCTTTCAAAAGCTGCCACCATCTCTGGAACAAGTAAGGACTATAACAGGGTTCCACTTAGGTTTCAATTTTTGAGAGTCCTGGGGACGAGTATATCAGCAATTTTTATTAATAAAGTGTGTTCAAACTTGCAATTTTTGCGTATGGGACACAGGATTGTGTGTTCGGAGAAACCCTGCTATAAGAATCCATCATAGACGGTCATGTGGGATAGAAAAAGTACGCCTGAAGTTGTGGAAATTTCGACCCAGAAACAAGGCTTGGATCTGTGCACTAAATTCCTTTTCAACTCCATGGGGAGTATACAACATAGTCTATCCTAAGAAGGTTTCCTTGACTACTTACCAAACTTGTTGTTAGATTTATCTGATATGATGGAAGAGTTGTACAGGGAGTCTTGTTTGGCAACAATGGCCACATAGGCGCCGTCCACAACCTGAAGAACCAAGCATACACGTCAACATTTAGTCTCAGAAACATAGGCGGTGCTACGGGCAACTGCACAGCAAGCATACACGTCAACATTTAGTCTCAGAAACCTAGGTGCTGCTACGGGCAACTGCACAGCGAGCATACACGTCAACATTCAGTCTCAGAAACCTAGGCGCTGCTACGGGCAACTGCACAGCGAGTATACACATGAACATTCAGTCTCAGAAACCTAGGCGCTGCTACGGGCAATACTATTAACCCTCTGGTGGTTTACAATGTGCCTAACATATACCTAGAAGTAAATATGGAGTTTAACGTCGCTGCGGGAATCTTTCACCCATTTGCGACGATATATAGCTAGAAAAAAAATGTCACATATTACGGTAAGAACATAAAAACTGTCAAAGAGAATTATATACACAGTATAAAAATAATATAAACAAAAATATATGAATCGTCTACTAACCTGATAATGGTTCAACGTATTTAACCTCTTGCAATCGCCTTCCGTTTTTGAAGAATTGTCTTCGTCATGAAGGATCAACTGTGGCCGTGACTTCTGGTCGCACAGCCATTCTGGAGGATGTCCAAACAAAACTGTCAACGAGGAAACAACACGACCCCGTTAACCCCGCTCTGCAGTGTGGAGCGACCTCTAGCATGCCAAGGGAGACAATCTCATGACAATGTTGTGATAATGAGAGTGATCATGCAGCAACTTGGCACAATGTTGGCATTTTGACGCCACCGAAAACATAAAATTACAAAATTTACAATTACATTCCTCAGTAGTAACGAAATTTGAAAGATCTTAAATATTGGCAGAAGAAAACTTGAAAGTTATCTCCCTTGATACAATTGTGCCAAGTTTGTTGTGAAGCTGAATAAACAGATATTAGTAACTTTTAACAATGTGAATAAGTAAGCAAAACTACAAATGGTTAGTAATGAAAAATGAATGCAGAGTAAGTGAATATGGAGTTTAACGTCGTTGCGGGAATCTTTCACCCATTTGCGACTAAAAATGAATGCAGAGAAATTTACAACAAATGTTGTCAATCCATGCCATGTATATCTCTCAAATATAAAACGGTGCGACTCTAAGGTAAAATTAACTCCAACCTTAGACCAAAATGGGCATTAATTGTGTTAAGTTACCGAGATACGGTATGTCCGCAATCAGATGTGATTTTGTGATCGATGCACCATGCAGGCAACAGTATGTCTACATTAACATTGTCTCTGGAGGGGTAAGCTTTAAGCACTACTGATTGGTGGCGAGATCTATTTCCTGAACCCGGACTTGCGACCAGGACCCAATTCCCGGCAATCTGATTGGCTCACATGACCAAAAATACTATCAAAGTATTTAAAATATTTTGCTAACCCTAATACTAAAGGTGGACTCTCACGGTGTGATTTGGTGTATTATTGATGCATGAAAACAATTGAATAAATCATGATCAACACATCAATTCGATGTTCTCAATTCAAGATGTTGCTACAAATCACGCCGCGAGAGTCCGCCTTAAAAACATGAGCTGATCAGATTTCCAGGAATTGAGTCCAGGCCTGGGAAATATGTCTGGATCCAGTTCTCTAGGGCATCTCTGCTTGCCATTTGCATAAAGAAGGTTAATGCAATTGTAAAACATGTCACAATAGCCAGTCAATAATTATGATGAAGAATGATTAAATTGCTAACCGACATTTTTGGAGGTAATTAATTTGGAGATATTACTGTAATATAATAATAGAGATAAAGAAACAGAAACCATTGATTAGTCACAGATAGATGTTAGCATAAGATATAGTTAAAAATTAAGATAAAAATAGAAGAATAAAATAAAAAGCAGAACTAGATATAAAAACTACATGCAACAGCATATTCAACCACAAATTAATTATTATGCAGCGAGTGATTTGTTGTTTAATATCGCAGCGGGAATATTTCACCCATTTGCGACGATATCGCAGCAGGAATATTTCACCCATAAGCGATGACAATTACAATCCAAATATGTCGTATGAAACTAAATGATCGAAATTCACAAGAGCTACCGGGAGCTCAATTAGTATTGGGGTATGCATATTAATATCTTAAAATTTGTGTAGAAATGTAAACTTGTGGTTGAATAAAATAAACAAGAAATAAAAGGAATGTTAAAAAGCGTGCCCTTTCCCCACTGTTGTATTGATCGCTATCAAAACAGCTATTATATCCTTTGCTTACTGTTAATACTCAAATTTCGACATACAAAAATGATTGTCAGTTCATTTTCTTTCTCCAAAATAAAGACATTCCAGACCCACAATTTATACAAGTTCAAAGCCAAAATATAATAGAAAACAAAATCTTTCAAAATCCTTTCTTATGGAAAAGATGAAAGGTTAAAAAAATTTTTGACTCGAGTTATACTATCTCATACATGATAAATAACTGATTATGTTTTTCATGAGTGAATATAACATCGCGCGGGAATCTTTCACCCATTTGCGACAAATGTTTTTCATGCCTTCAAGTAATTTAGCATTGACGATACATATTGAAGCTTTTTATTTATTTTTTATTATTAGCAAACTTTTCATTGTATTAGTCAAATGACACCCTGCTATACCACTGTTAGACGGATATGATATCTAACCAGTCGATATTGGTATTAGAAGAAACTAAATATGCAAATAAAATACTACCATTCACCAGCCCCCATGCATTTCCCCCAGCATGCATTGGTATAGTTTCACACACTGCAGATTTTATAGTTTGTACACCCCAAAATTAATATCAGAAACTCAGCAAAACACATTGTAAATCAAAATTATATGAAAAGCAAAATGAAACAAAACAAAGAGATTGAAACATAAATGCACAACAACTGGATTAAGTACTTAGTAATAGTAATAAATTGCAACCTACAATCATTACGCGTAATCTCATAATCTAGGTATTGTTTGAATTAATTATATCAAAATGTGGCTAGTAGCACGTGACTGAAATGATCTACCGTGGCTAATTTGACAGATAACTGCAAGCAATCATGAATGACATGAAAATGATTGAATTACTCAGATCAGATATGTCAGTTAATATCTTTAACTTTTAAAATGTAAATTTACGTTCCAATTACGAGAAGAAAAAAATAATTTCATAATATGTACAACGTATATGTTGCAAAATATCTATAAATAAACAGAAACTGACATATCTGAAAAGGACGGCAGCATGCTTTAATACTATTTTTCAGTTAACATGGTTAACGATTTTCTAAAATAATTATTAATAATTAATCACAAATGTGCCTGCATGCTACATGAATGTATTTCATAACTATATATCACTTATTAGAAACAAAGAAATGATGCAAAGTATGTATCTGTGTGATACTCCTACTAGTCTTGGCTGGCCCTGTTACAAATGGCGCCCGATGTGGGTTGTTTTACAACATGGCCAAAAAGGAGTTAGCCGAGATCAGTAAATTTTATATCACACAAATGAGTAGTTTTTGAAAACATGGTGCAACTCTCAGTGGTCGTGAGGGAGTGTTGACAATGTGACGGACTGTGTTGATCGTGCGACTGACGCAACCGACGCGGTCCCACTCACCTAGGTCGAGGTCCTCCTTGGTGGGGCGACTGCTGAAGGGAGCGTTCTTGTACATGGCGTCCAGGATCTTCTCCTTCACCTGGGAGATTGTGTCGCAGTCCAGGACTTTGACCGTGTGCGTCAGCTTCTGCTCCGTGAAGCTGTCCATGTCCAGCACGTGCAGCGACTGAAACACGTGACATCGTCGACGTAAACGCACCGTGCATATTGAATTGAATTTTTCGTCTGTCGGACATTTTCAAAAATGGCTGCCATTGGGAGGTCATGAGGCAAAGCTTTGATGGTCGTATAGTTAGATATTTTCGTATTATGGCTTGGTTCTTACTAATTTTATCATCAAATGTATAATTTGTACCAATCTGCCCGACTATTGGAGGAACTCGCAACCTACAGTTTTGTAGTCCGGTGCTGTGCTAACCATTGCACTATTTACCACAAACTAACAACCAAGCATAACAAGTGAAACTTTTGCCGACTTTCAATAATATTAATAATAGAAAATCTTTGTTCAATGTAAAGGCTATACATTTTTTTTGTAACATACCTGTCATATATTAGTATTTTAATACTATTAATTTAATACGATATATTTATCCTCAAATTTCATCCAAAGATGGAATTTGCATGGTATTTACCATGGATTTGGAAACTTTCCAGAACGTCATGTCCTGATAAACAACATACTGATTTCATCACTGGTACAAAACACATTACTTCTAACAATGGCCTCCAGCTGCCGAGAGCACACATATGTCACATAACACTATTACTACACTACCATCATATCAGTGTTAAATGGTATCACACAGAAGCTCGTTTAGTATTCTCTACATCTAGATCTGGCCCTGAGATTATGAAACTTTTCTGAGTATTTTTTGTGCTCAACTCCACCATGCTATGCTCAAAAACACCAAAATTATGAGTTGAGTATGAAATCGTATTCAGAAAATCTTGGGATCTAGATACACTTATCTGGTCACCATGGGCTTAGTATTCATACAGACTTAATCTACGTGCCTTGTGTGCATAACAAAAACTAATAATCTGCACAAAAATTGGAGCTTTTACGGTAGTTATATTATATTCAACCACATATTGCGATGCAATGAATTCATGGAATTATTATGTTCCCATAGATATGTATGCTAAATAACAGTGTCTAGTAATGCTATTAACCATTTCCCTGCTGGATTAGGCACAGACAGTGCTTTTTAGGGCATCTCCAGTTGCCTCCAGCATGAAGAGAGTTAAACAGATATACAGAATACATGTAAATTAATTCCCAAGAATATGACAAATTCAGCATTTGCACATAATTTGCATCGAAGTAATTACACGTAATTTACATCAACATGTTATGAGTGTTTCAAAATCTATGTGTGTATCGAAATCTAGATATACTGTAATGATCCTTTAAAAAAAACCAATTCTCTTTTAGATTAAATAAAAAATATTATTTTTAGAGCCGCTTTCAAGATTCTCCTACTAATTCTGCCTGGTGGCACTCACCATTGACTTGTAGCTGATCTGCTGTCGGATGAGCTTGTCCTCAGACAGGGAGTATCGGGCTTCGCTGGTCACTGAGTCCACCGGCCCCTTGGACACCTGCTGTTTGATAGCCTGGTACAGCATGAACAGCGGCTCACCCGCACACTCCTACACAGCAGGGGAACAACAACAATGAAAATTAAATGGACGCAAAACAGAATGTGGAGCAAGTGAGTTATTGTTTTATGAGCAATGGAATCTTTCGCCTATATGCGATGCATGTGGAGGGTGTGGGGAAAATAGTGTGACTTTACTATTTTATTTATTTATTTATATATTTACTATTTATTTTTATTATTATTATTATTATTATTATTATTTATATTATTTATGTTATTTTTCATATTGTTATTATTTCTCATATATAATTTTATATATACACCTGGCAAAAAGTTAAGCGCCCCCGTATATTTCACAATGACTTGCGTTGAAAGCCTGATATTCATAA
>JAVCKZ010071944.1:0-27550 GCA_034780755.1 Lepetodrilus elevatus
TTCCATATGTTTGTTGCCCTACTGTCAAATATTACTGTACACGGGCGTCGGGCAATGGTAATTTTCCGCCCCTGAGAGGGTAGTGATAATTGATATATCACATACATACACGTAAGATATCTCTTCACAGGCCTTCCTGATTGGCTAGTGTCATAGTCGGCAATGACATCATAATGAGAGACAGGAACCAGTTTAGTGTTTTTTTATAGTCTGCAAAGATTCTATTTGATGAAAGGTGGAAACCAATTTAATTACTAACTAGCAACTTGTAGTTGAGAAGTGTTACGGCTCGCTCACATGGATCTCTCACATGGGTCGATCGGTCATACGATGAGTCTAGTTCGATTGGTCGTATGAGTAGACTTGTTCTACTCATGCGATCTCTGTCGTTGCGAATCGCGTCGCATGTACGCTCACACGGTACGATTCGACGCATCGTTACCACCGATCGTGTGAGTCCACCTTTCGTTTCATATGAGATTGGATTGGAAGCAATTTAACATTTGCTGTTTGATTAAACATTGATGACTTTGGAAGATCAAACATAGCAGCACTATTTCTACTCCAAATCACTTGAAACTACAAGGTTGACTAAAATGAACAACCATATCATCCTGATCTGTTACAAATTGTCTTGCACTTGTAGATATTATTGTATCAACTCCTCCACTGAAGATCAGTTACAAATAGATCCATTAGTGTCAGATCATCAGTAATGCTTAGACATCGTAGCTCATTAGAGATTATCTGATTACTCTGGTAACTGTCTATCACCTACTCACACAGTAAAGTGAAGTAATAATAGTGATGATAAAAAAATAATAATAATAATAATGATTTTAAAAAAATAAAAAATAATAATAATAAGGATAAAAATAATAATACTACTAATAATAATAATGAAAAAAAATGAGAGAAAAAATAAAATAATAATAATAATGAAAACAAATTTAAAAAATAATAATAACAATGATTAAAATAATAATAATAATAATAATAATGAGAAAATATTTTTTTTAAAATAAAATAATAATAATAATAATGCTCATAGTGTAATAATGGTCATTGCTTAGGAAAGCGTTTGATGGAAGAGAAAATATTTCAGTCTATATCTAAACACAGGGATTGTTAGAGAAGATGGCAAGTGGATATAAAACATGATAACCTGTCAATGGTAAATTGTACCAATAAATATGATAACTCCAGGTACAGTCTTGTTTTGATGGATCCTCTTATTAAAACCATTGCAATATTGCAGATTGCAGCCGTCAATCAAAAGGAAAACTAAACCAACACTAAAAGATCAATGTGAAGCTGTTCTAAATGCAAAATGGAGAGACAAAATGCAAATTATCCGTGGCATTGCATCCGCTTACAACAATATAATCAAATTTGTTCCGATGTCATGTGAAGTAGCAGACGGCATACGAGTGCAGCAGACGTAAAAAGTCACGCTGAATTGCGACACCCGATGTAATCATGCACATGATTCATCAATATGTTAGTCAAATAAAAAAATACACCATAGTATTCAAAATTATCTCCCCTCATCTCCATTACAGAATTATCTCCCTTTATGATTTATGGATATAATTCCACTGTGAATTAAAATAGACAATGTTTTTATTTAGTTCAACCAAATTGAAACAAAAATGGCTCCGCATTCATTGTAAAAGTAGTATTCACATTACTGCCTGAATTCTCTAAAGCAAAGAAAACTAACGTCGCCTTCTTCAGGTCATTAGCCAACTCTTCCTTCTGGAATACGGACATTTTCTATTCCATTCCAATCGCCATGGGAGATAACTTTTTCACGTTTTCACCGACCAGAATCGACAAAGAAAATACAAATGAATGACATTGTCTTACAATTTTTTGTTCAAGATGGTAACGGAATTGCTCATTTAGTCAAATGTTAGTTATGTCGAATGTTTGTTTTGTACTATTTTCTCCTAAAAGGCACACTGTTGTAAAACCATACTGTTCTGTTCCATCCATAATAATATACCTTTATCCTGTTCCATCCATAATAATATACCTTTATCCTGTTCCATCCATAATAATATACCTTTATCCTGTGACAATTAAACTTCTATGGTGTGTAATAAACTCAGTTTTGTTTGTAAAACAATGCAACTGGAAATGTGGAAAACACAATTGACAACACACGATATTTAACAGAGTTGCCAGACAGTGAATAACTTAGAAAGGACGTGAATTTTAGGGGAAAAAATGTTCATCGTATCTCCAAAAACAGCATGAGTGTGGGTTATACAAAAAGTAGACCCAGAGGTTCTGTAAAAAGATTCCCTCCTTTAAAATCAGGTGCTGCATCTTAAACATATATTTGGTAAACAGACCTGGGCACAGCAAACGTGCTATCACCTACTTCCATGGACGCCATTCTATCTGTAACGTGAACACCAGAATCATCTATACCTCAGAACCTTTGTAAACTTTCAGACATTTTCAACATGGTGGGCTGCATTGAACAATGAAAGTCAAATAAATTTCCGTTAAAAAAATAACATTTGGTCAAACACTTACATGTACTAGTAAAACACTTACATATACATGTACCTAATATAAGCAAGAAATATTCAGATTTGTTCTACAACTCACAGAATGCAGATACTTACAAATGTTAAGAAAACCTTAATCTAAATATTAAATTTGTAGATCATTTAGAGTATGTAGAGTATGTAAAAAAATGTTTATAATATACAGAATGTGTAGAATATGCTAAATGTGTAAAATATATAGAATATTTGTAGAATTTGTAGAATGTATAGAATATATAGAATATATAGAAAATGTGTAGAATTTGTAGAATATTTATAATATGCAGAATGTTTAGAATATGTAGAATATTTTGATAATATGCAGAATGTGTAGAATGTAGCATTTGTACAATACGTAGAATATTTAACATATGTAGAATGTGTAGAAAATATGGGATAGGTAGAATATGTAGAATTTAATAAAAACCTTTCCAAATCAAATTCAGAATCCCACAAGCCAAAGTGAGTATAGCATATAGAAGGAAGGGATGGGGCATATAATCACATACCGACCAAAAAAAATAAAATAATACCATCCTGATGCAGAATACTGCCTGACAAATCTCATTTGGCGCCTGCATGATAACTATCACTCCTACTGTTGCACAAGCAGCCTTGATTAAACACAGGCGGCAGACCCTCCAAGAAGACATTAATTCACTTGCTCCAAATAGAGACACACACGCAGACATCCACACACACACACACACGCACGCACACAAACACACACATGCACAACACACACACACGCACACACACACATACACACACACACACACACACAGAGAGAATAATTTTGCTCTGAAAGAAGTTCAAACAAGTGCATCAAATTTTAAAGCACCAATCCTTAAATATATAATTATTTTTTTAATTAATCGCTTACCGTTTTGAAAATTGGTAAAATCCACGCCAAGGTACTTCATCAATGGGAAAACAATATGAGACAGGTTCGATTGTGTCAGGGTACGGCTGTAGCATGCATGTCTGCCTGAGTGAGTATCTGTGTCTGCGTGTGTCTATGCTACACGGTTCCAACACTACACACCTCCAGAGCATCTGGAGTGGAACCGGCTCAATAGGCTGGGAATGGAAGCCACATGGTGTACGCCACTCATGTCTAATTACTATAGAGAGGGCTAGGTGTGGACAGAGAGGGGAAAGATACATACACAGTGCCCCCTCGATATAACAACCTTATTGGCAAAAACAATTCAAATTAATGAAATAATTCAATAAATTAAAATATTATTTACAAAGTGTGGCTTTGGTGTTTGATTTGAAGACGTGAAACTCTGGATTTGGTCAAAATTGGATTGAGAGTTTGAGAGATGTGTTATAGTGAGGAGGTTCTGGAGGTGAAACTGACATGAAATGCACATGTAGTTGAGAACAAATTTGTCAAGTTTATGAACATGTTGCTCTGGGGTATTTACAGTAGTTGGGGTTGCACACAAGTACAGAGCAAGTATATACAAAGTAAGGAATATATGTGACACGTACGTAGCTGACATGTAAAACTACATTTGCACTCTAAGGTAAATATAATATATTCATTCATATTCATATAGAACTTTAAACAAAATAATAAAAATAAATATTAAAAGCTTGATGTAACATTCCATAAAATAATTTTAAATTATGGACCTGTAGCTTCGAACTCAGAATGTAACAGTTTTGAAGTCACAACACTAACAACCGTAACAATGTAAAAATAGATTGAAACTTTACAGGTTTTCAATGCAAAAATGTGATTAGGTTAAAAATCTTTCAGGATTTCAATGAAAAAATGAAAAGATGAAAGCTAATTGTAAATGACCGTATCCATCATTAATGTCATTGTACAAGAGCCTACCAATGCCAATGACAAAACATCTGTGACGACTCTTTTCCATTGACATAAGGATTATACAAGGTGTGAGTAACATCTCTGTACTTCATTAACCCTATTACTGCTGGATTCTCTACAGGAAATGCACTATCCTGCATCTCTGGCTAACCAGCATAGAAAGGGTTAAAAGGATTTTATAGGAAGAGTGATTCAATTACTGACAGAAAATAATACTTCCAATTGGAAGACATGCATCAATGAGTATTTATAGCAATAAAAAGCATGCATAGCTTTTGAATTCCACCAAGTTCTTTGAAATTGGACGCGTGTTCCACACTTAATGTTATCTTCTTTCAGTGCCTACTTCAAAGGCAAGCAAATATTCTTCTAAATGAAAAAGAATTCCTTCAACTGATAGGATTGTTTCCATTCTTTACCAAAATTTGCCAGAATTCATCATGAACGTCTCCATTCCTCATTGAATTTAATTGCTTCACAACATGAAAATGTTCACCTCATCTAGTAACATTTCCATCAACAGATGAGACAAAGACCACAATAATTGTCTAAACAATACCAAGTAGAAAACATGGACATGAAGAAGTTCTTGAGACTATCTTGGGAGGTTCACCAAACATACTAACACGGATCGAGGCATCATCCTAAATGACAAAACAAGACATCAGCGCCAAAGTTCCAGGTAAACCAACATGAAAATTGCCGACATCCTCGTATATAAATGTCGGAGGAATTATCACAGCCTCGGAATATTTACCCAAATGTAGCAGCACAACAAACACAAACAAACACGCGAATGGCACCAACGGCTGAGTGAATAGTTCCTGCTATTTGGCATACACTGGATTATACACCGTCTACATTGGCATATCCTGGCCCCAGTTGCACGAAGCTCTTGTAGGCTACAACTATTGTAAGGTCAACACTTTCTATTGCGACAGGGGCCCAGTTACAACTATTGTAGCGCTACAAGAGTGTCGTGCAACAGGCGCCTGAATAGTACAGCTTCTACATGTGCACTTGAAAGTGAACACGTTAGATGTCAGAGCAAAGCCTCGAAACATTAACGTAGGAAATAATGTTACCAATTTTACTTTAAAGTTTTAACCAAACCTGTCCGATATGAAAAATATACCTTGACATATGATATCGAAAATATGAACAGAAATACTTGTATGATACTCAAAAACATGCATTGAAATATGATGAGTTACAAAGTATGCATAAAAATACGATATTAGAAAATATGCATAGAAATATGATCATCGGAAATATGCATATCGTAGATGTAATAAGACTTTCCAGTGTATAACCAAAAGGGACATCCAATATTCTGATAAAGTTTCCAATAATTAAAACAGCAACTTTCCAATATAAAAACGGAATATTCTGATGCTTCCAAAATACACACACAAAAAAACAATATTCTGACAAATTTTCCAATCAGCACTGCAGCATAAAAACAGAGGAAATTTGCTCCATTTCCAGTAGCCACGTGGCTCGACTCCGTCCAACAATCTGCCCAATGTGACAAAAACATTAGGATTCCTATTATTTTCTCAGCAGTTCTTCGTAGGCCCTCTCCCTCGGATCTCAAGGATCATGTCCCGTTTCCCATCTGCGTCTCGCAGGTGATCACCAGAGATAAGACTATAGCAATCGCGGGGAATGGGGAGGTTTGTATTTTTTCAGTCACTGATGCGAGTGAGCGTGAGTCAATCATGGCCCTCCCCATCGACGTCCCCTCGACAAAAACTGCGCAACTCTCGAGGGTCGGTCTGCTGTAGTTCAGAGCAGTTGAGAGTGGAAGGGATTGGGGACTAAAAGTTTAACTACCGAAACCTCTGTTGGGATTCAAGACAATCCTAGAAACTGGTCCTGCCAATGTACAAGCTTGTAACATTTCCTGTACATACTCCTGATGATGCAAGTATGATGTACTTTGAGAATACACTTTGGTCCGTATGCACAGACATAGTTTAGTTAAACCGTAGTTTAAGGATCATACCGACAGCGCTAGAACTCGTCGCTTAAATCAATGTACTATGATCATCATCACCTTCACCATCATTATTGTCATCATCATCATCATCATCATCATTATTATCATTATTATTAGGTTACTGACAAATTAATAAGACAGCTTTGATGAAGACGTTACATTAACTTGCTATTATCCTCGAGTGAGCGAGTTATTGTTTTACATCGCAATTTATATCCTAGAGAAAATAAAGTGAACATTACATCAATTACAATAATATTTCTAAACATTCCTTAGCTCTCAATCGACGGTCATAATTTTGGTAATTCAGGATATTGTACAAAGAAATTCATTTTCATCATAAAATTGTAAATCCATCTTTCCTTGTAAACTGTTGTCACAACGTTGTCAATGGTGTCACTATAATGTATTTTACTTTTCGTCTGTCTAGGCATACGTGTATATTGGTCTGGAGTGGTAGTTTAGAAAGAAACTGGTGTCATATAAATTGGCACCACTTATTTCATAGAACTATTGGCACCACTTATGTCATAGAACTATTGGCACCACTTATGTCATAGAACTATTGGCACCACTTATGTCATAGAACTATTAGCACCACTATGTCATATAAATTGGTTCCATTGATATGACAGAAACTGGCACCACCGATAGAAGAAGTACATCACACTTAGTTCCAGCCAATCAAGCGCAACTATTGCATGCCGTCAGATGTCAACAAAATGACACGATAGGTCATGATTTTGAAATAATTGGTTATCTCTTGCAGTTTACAAAAGCTTTTATCAGCACAGCGTCTATGACATAAGTGTTGACCGTCATACTGCTCTGGGTATCGTTTCTCTGACATAAGTGTTGAACGTCATACAGCTCTGGTTAATAGAAGCTGGTTCTAATAAGACACAGAGGTTAAACCCACTTGACACGGAAGTTAAACCCACTTGACGTCAGATGTCAAATGTGATACTGGTAGTTGTTGCATTTGAGAAATAACAGATTGTTGCTGAAATTTGCATTGTCGGAATAATTTTTCATAATATTTTGTAAGCATTGTCATCTTCATCAACATCATCATCAATATCATAATCACCATCAACACCATCCTCCTCCTCCTCCTCATCATCATCATCATCAACCTCATTATCTATATCATCATCATAGGGATTTTTATTAGTGTGATCTGAAAACTATGAAATCAAAATATTTTGTTCAGTGCCATTGAGTAGCTAGTCTAGATCCTAGGTGCTATATAAATTACTTATTATTAATAATTATTTATTTTAATTATTAATTATTATTATATATTTTGTATTATTATTAATTATTATTATTATTATTATTATTATTATTATTACTAATTATTATTATATGAATTTATATCAAGATATTGTTTCCAAATGGCATAACAAAAATAATTTTAAACTTGCAATGTCCATCATGAAACTGACAGACTTTAAGAAAGCAATCATTGTAAAATGCCCAATGAATATTTATGACCACAGGTGGAAAAAAAAATGAGAGAAAATCTGACTGTCTTATCAAGCTCCAACTCTTATCTGTTGATATGGGAAGAGTTGAAGAACATCGTTATACTCTGGCGGTCATCAGTTCCAGATGGACACTGGCCACACGTGCTTGGACAGAGAGCATTGTAAAATGCGTGTCATAGTTCAGGGTTCGCAATTAACACTCGCCCACTCACCCGGGCCATTTCTCCCGATGCTAAAGGTATCCTAAGGGCGAATAGGAATTCATATCTTTTGTAAAAATTTGTTATTTGGATCATTATTCAGGCGAGTATGTTTTAAAGTTAGTTATTATCCCTGTTAAGTTTCTCATTCTATTTACTACAACCGTGACTAGTTTGCCTAATTATAACCTTCTTAGAGCTGGAGGCACCCAGAAGTGCCATACAATGATTATGAGTAAATCCCAGACTTGCAAAAACAATTTTCAATAATGACGGTATCGTTGTCTGCCCTTCAATGAACGTCATCGCGCCTCATGGAATTTGGTCTCATGACCCATTAACTTCATGGCACAATGAATGCTAATGACTCAAGATTCGTTTCTTAAATAAAATCTCAGTAATGCAATTTTTTGTTCTTTTTTTTTTGTTTGCTTTATTTTAAATTTGGGTTTAGATATGCTTTCAAGATTCTTGAACTTACTGCAATTGTAAATCATCATATTAGTTAAAGAACTCCACTGTGATGTAAAACAACAACTAACTTGCAAGTGTAACAGGGTTAGAAGTGCCCACTCGTCTGGCAGTACGATTAATTTCTCATGTTAAAGATATCTTACGGGCCAGTAGAAATTTCATGTTTTGTTATTAATATTATTATTAGGGCGAGTATGTCATAAAGTTGAAGTTCCATCCTTGGTGTAAATTTCGAAATACATATAAGGTGGCTTGATATGCTTGATATGAGTGAGTTTGTTTAGACTGATTACATTTATACTATTAAAACAGCCACCTATATGTATTTCGAACATTATTCTGCAAATACTCCACGAAATGAGTGGCGAACGTGAGAAAAGCAACGTCTGATTTATCAGATCCACTAAACAGAACCAAATTTGTCTGGACTCAAGATGAATCAGTCGATAAGGATCTTTTATAGAATTATATTTCTCGAGCAATTTCACCCAATTGATCTGTTAGTCTCTATGGACCCATCATTGCACTAGCCCATCCCAATTGAGCAGATAACCTGAATTGATCACATTGTAACTGAACTAGGGAACCAATGAAAACCAAACTCGGAGGTAATCTATGATTATAATATGAGTTTTGTGTCAATTTTCTTCAAAGTGCTCGAGTTTGTTTATCTAGCAGATACTAAAACCGTCTCCATGGTGATCCATTATTACAATCGGAACTTACAAAGAGTGTCATTTCAGGCCAATATCTCTGGGTCCGAATGACTAAGACCTTATGGCTAAAAGATATAAAAGTCTTGTGAAATAGAGGAAGTCTAGATATGATTGACTGAAATCGGTAGAACATCATAGTGGATTTTGCAATCATATAATTAGTTGTGCTGTTGTTTGTTATTGTTTATTAGGGTTGTGCATGTAGCCTAATGGGGTATTTAGTGTTAAATATAAAAATAAATATTTTAAAATAAAAATAGAATGAATGAATGAATGAATGAACAAATAAATAAATAAAGTTAATAATAATTATAATGGCTACCGGTACTTTGAGAATTACCATCCATTGAATCAGTCTTTTATGTCAACAAAGTAAATAATTAAGACCTCACAAACTCAGAGAGTTCAACAAACAAGACAGTGAGAACAAAATGTCTGTGTTTAGTTGAGGTTTTGGAATAATTTAAATAAACTAGTTAAAAAAACTCATTTCCTTCGTTAGACAAACATGACGACCAATCTATTTTTAATTGCCTCTGACATTTGTAAACACATGCAGTAATTAGAATCTGTGGTGGCACCGAAGTGACTCGTCATCAAATTGCAATGCGTAACACCAGGAAGTACATTGAACAGACATCAAACATAGAATTAGAAGTTAATCTAAATCTGACAAAAATCGTCCTTCATGTCATATTATTCAGATAATACCTGGTGTTAATAATTTATCTCATATTTTCAACTATTTCCTATCAAATCGAAAAAAAATCATTTAAAACAATTTCCTATCAAATCGAAAAACCAACATTTATACGCATTTCGACAAAATAATTTAAAAAATAATTTTAATAATTTTTATATTCAGCTATACCCTGATGTTACATCAATAATGGAATCATTTCACAAAGCTCTCATCTACTATGAGACCATCGCACTCTTGTAGCGATCTCTTATACATGGGGGTTGTGCACTTACGAAACCACTATGGTCTCATACATAGTGGATAAGATAGCTTCATGAAACGATACCCAAACGCTTAAATACCAGAACAAGCAACAATCTACTTACACTTTTACTACAGCCTTGGGGCTCGTACTTGCCGTGATTTGGAGAAATTGGTTACGTGAATACTCCGAGAATTGGGCGTATATTACGGCACGTATAAACCTATCATCAAATTGATTTGATCCACTAACGATTGCCCCAACATCTGCACAATGGAGGTACCACAATGGGTAGAGACCAGCCTCCATACATATGTCACCTTCGCCACAGCAGCTGTGCGATAGCTTGACTTCAAATAACAAATATAACTTTCAATAGGTTCTTCTACTGCTTCCCGATGAATTACAATACTGGCCTAAGCTTACAGTGGAAACATACGTACTGTTGCAAAACAAAACATGGATCGCCCCGTGAAACTCCCATTAAGATGAAATTCACATTCAGATCACGTGACTAATGGAATGACCGAAACGTGTCAATATTGGAATATCATTTGGTTTATTTACTAAATAATATTAAAATGTTTCACATGAACATTACACTCTTTACTTTCCTTGAATCATGTGAATTTATAGATCGTAATTACGATATATTTATTTTGAAAACTGAAACATGGCTGTGAACAACGACCAATACTTTAGTACAGAATATTAATTAAACGTAGAAAGGGAGCAGGTGGAATTTTAAAAAAAGAAATGATGATGCTCTCAGAAAACTCTGCACTTCAAGCACTTGATCAGTAGAAGTACAAATAGAAAGAGATGTTATCGAAGAAGATTACCATAAGTTACATTTCCACTCATATGCAGAGCCCTTCGAGGTGACATTTATTACACAGAAAGCATTTAATTTTTACACACATTAGAAAAACAATATGCATAAAAAATATTCATTTGGAGAATGGAATTTGAAAAGGCCAAGCAACACAAGAAGTCACAAAATGGATAATATATGCACTTTAGATAAGGAAAAAACCCTTTAAAAATACATGGATTTGAAGAAAACACAAGGTTCATCTCTATACCAGTTTATATAGGGCGACATAGAAAATTCACAGATTTCAAAGAGATATTCTGCACTTCTTTTAGGGATTGCACTATAATTACCCATGCACTAGACAAATTAACATTCAAATGATAAATTTTACATTCCAAGTAAGCAGGATTGGCATTGTAACTGATCAGGAACATCAGGAAAAATTGCTATGAACCTAAGATGACCCTCATTATCATCTTTTAGTAATTCAATGTTGTCATTGGGGAGAAATAACTGGATAAAAATGAACTTTGCCCTCCAATTACTGCCTTAATAATACATTAATAATTAGTAATTAATAATTACCGCGAGTATGCTGAAGAAATCATTTTTAAACATACAGGATTGATTAGTTTACGACAATAATAAGATCAATAAATCGTAATTAGAATCAGAACAAGGAGTTAGATGTACATGTAATTATACTAGTATTACATGCATAACTACAAAGTAAATAACACGAAAAAAAGCACGAAAACCGTTTTACTCAGATGCATTCTTATTAAATGCACAAAAAAATACTGTTTCCAATGTACCCAAGTAAACTTCAGAACATATTCGAAGATTGTAAATGAGATATGCCAGAAAGTAACCTAACACTGAAAAACAAGTGTAGCTATTCTGACGATCTAATATTTCAGTTTCAGGATTAAATTGGATTCTAATTATCAGCAATAGTAGTTGTATGCAGGCAGTGTCACACTTCAACAGCAGTAAATGAAACCGCTGTCTGTGATTGGTCGAGACAGCTGAAAAATGCAGCTCTAATGTCTCCAGCCGGCTGTCTGTCATCACCAATTTACGATTTCTGACCAAAATGTATTATCTGTAATCTTAACTGTGTAAGAGATATCTAAACACAAAAATGCTGTATTGCAAAAAAAATACACAAAAAAATAGATTGTGGGGGCAAACCCCACATCATGCCAATTACAAAGTAATCTATCCCACGCATCCAGCAACGAACATTAACAAGAAATATTGATCTGACAAGACAAAATATCAAGCATTTATGTACATTATAATAATTATTATAACAAAATATATGCCCGATAATCATGATAATCAGAGGATAATGTAGGAATTCTACCAGACCAGAATCACCCTGGGTGTCCTTGTGTGTATTTCCTTAATATGTGTGTCACTTGTCAAGTTGCCTATTTGGGCCCGATTATGTCAGTATTTGGGTTCTAATGACCCCATAAATAACCCCTGGCATCCTTTGTGATCCTTAATAGGGGTTGTCATGTTAAACAACCCTTCAACCTCCTTTGCCTAGTCCCCTGTAGGAGACCCAGTTATACAGATAGATGTGAAAGATGAATAAAAAGGGCTGCGTTAAATGCATCAAACAATCTACAACCCTCCGCCGGCATTAGTAAAGAAATCCAACACCATGTTTGTCATTATTTATTGGGATTTAACGAGATTTTGCACTTACTTGTGGGAATAATCGACTTTGGGGTGAAATGTTAATAAAATTACATTGAGAAAGTCAGGCATGCTGAATATATATCTAGATTACGTTCACACTCGGCAAGCTATGAAGTAGTCCTTGTCAGTGACAGCCAAACCTTTTTTCCAAATGTTTTAAAACTTATTTCTGTTAAATTAACTCTACAATTTTTCAAAAACAAGCTAAAAAAAATATAATAAAAAGTTTAAAGCTTGTCTCACATATACTGTAACCCAGGAAATGCCAACAAAGTGTTCACAGCCAAACAAAAGTGTTCACAGCCATACAAAAGTGTTCACAGCAGATTATTGTACACCACATGTATAGGATTTATACTATAGGTGTATGGTAGATGCATAGAAATATTGAAAAGACAAAAATGTGTTTCACACACTTTTCCAAAGAACACACAGAATGCATGTCCATACAGATCCTAAGCACAGAATTCGTGTCCATACATATCTTAAGGACAGAATTCATGTCCATACAGATCCTAAGCACAGAATTCGTGTCCATACATATCTTAAGGACAGAATTCATGTCCATACAGATCTTAAGGACAGAATTCATGTCCATAAAGATCCTAAACATCTGGCATTGTTCAGTTGATGTATCAAGAAATTGACGAAATGCCACTCTCTATCCTTGACATGCCACCGATGCACCACCACATAGTGCCTGCCATTTCACATTCTTCCGGAACATCGAAAAACCAATGAATTCCTTTTCATGTCTACTGCACTGCGGAGAGGTTTATTTATTTACTAAATTGATGTATGATCTGATATTTGTCCTCTCTTCAACACCTTTGCGATGACGGTTCAAAAGGCGAGTAATTTCACATTCATGGGATAACTATTTACTGGAAATCTATAATAGTTCCAATGTCTGGTCACAATGGGCGAAGACTGTAATGAACGTCTATTATTCTCGCTATACGATATCCAGACTCTACACAATGGTTATGGAAGCTCTGTTGTTCTAAGGCATAGAGATTACAGCCATTGAATTCCATTACAAGTGCCAGTGCATGCACACAATACGCCCCATTCTTCCTGCTATCCATTCCCGGGTGGTCGGTTCGTGAAGAAGATGAATATTGTTTCAGATATGACACACGATGCCGAAGAACAACAAATTTTGAAGGAACGTTATTGGTGGTCGGATCTGTGTTTCACAAAGTTACATGTGTTTAAATTATAAACATGCAGTCAGAAGTAGGTGGAGAGAGAAGATAATTAATCATCCTCTTTCCAGCTCCTTCAACATGTACGACCATCATCAGATTCAGATTAATCGGATCCAGATTTTTCACTCTATCACCTAAAAGAAACACTATTTTTGAAGGCTATACTGAAACCTTTGTGTGTTATCTATATTCTACACAATCTTGCTGACACAATGCATATATCGAATTGATTAATCTGTTTCCAAATTTAATTTAAGTAAATATGTGTATATGCAATGGCTCAAATCAAAATGTTGATGATCTTGATTGGGCACACTTCATTGATGATGTTTGTAGGCTAAATCAGATAATATAGACTATGGCAACATCAGATATAGACTATGGCAGCATCAGATATAGACTATGGCAACATCAGATATAGACTATGGCAACATCAGTTATATAAACTATGGCAACATCAGATATATAGACTATGAACAAAGTCTATTGTTGGTTTTGTCCGTAATTTGAAGCCAGACATATTATTTGAATGCCTGGAACAACTTCTTGCCATTGCCAAAGCCAGTTGACAAATACCTAACAATTACAGCTCAATTCTTCCAGCTTTTATAGCTTCTGGAGAGTCTGCAATCTGACACCAATACCAGAAAAAGAGGTATCCAAGTGTAACCGCATCATGTACTTCCTAGGCTTTTAACCTTCTCCCTGCTGAATAAAATCAAAGTGTTCTATTTCTGATTGTGAGTCCAACACTAAATACCAACTTAGCTGAAGAAACCCGCTGGCTGAGACAAGATTTGTTTTATATCTTTACACAGTTATAAAAGTTTGATGTCTCAACTCGTACAAAGAAATGCTATTGTGTTTTGTGACATTCTCTAGACTTTCTGAATCAGTTTCCAGAATTTTGTAAGCACTGAGTGTATGTAACCTGCAGGTAACCCTGTGCTAAAGTTACCAGTGTTCCCTAACAACAGAAGTTACCAGTGTTCCCTAACAACAGAACCCAGGAGACCCCAGAACCAATGTCCAACCGTAAACAAAGAAACCCCTGGATCAATTCCAGTCTTTGACTATCGGGTTCCACGGCACTTCAACAAATTGGTCACTGTCATCTATCATGATGGTCGACAGGCCAGCTCTGCTATGCACATGTTGACTTCACAGTCTAGAGGTCAGAGGTCAGTCTACAGGGGAAATAACCAGTATTGCCACTGGCCTTGTGTTTGCATGGTTTGTTATTGGGCGGTTCCTGCAGGTCCACGTGGAATATGGCGGAACACTTGTTTGACGCTGCGGGGAAGTTGTATGGAATTCACATATGAACCAATGTGATGAATTATAGATTACAATTATTGCTGTCAATTATACTACTGATTTAATAATTTAGTGTTTTTCCATCATTTCCCAAAGTTCTGTGACTTAGGTAATATCCAGGGTCCTACGTATTCTATAGAGCAATGTGTAACTTCACAAGAATTATGAGTTGCTATACTGCAACATGTAGAGGGAGTTTGAGGACTCTGGTAGTGCTACAATTGTTTTGTGAAATGGGCTCTGATAGTTAGATCTGTAGTACAATGATAACAATGTTATCTCAGAAGTGAAATATTCACTGAAAACCTTGGGGGGGAAAAAATTACATATCAACTTAAACATGATAAACACATTTAGAAATTTTATCATTTAATCAAAATAGCAATTTTTAATAGAAATCAATCTATTATTACTAACTACATCAAGTGTTCACCAGATGTTACAATCATCAAAGTTTATTCAATGCTTCATTGATTTCTCTAGAGGCGTGCCGAACAATGACTGAATTATCTCCCTTCGCACCTGTGAAAAGATCAATACGTTTTTGCCTCGATTTGTGAAAAGGGGCAATACGAAAGCACCGTTCTTTTCTTCGCCCAAAAGAATTCAGCCCATTGAGCATTTTATACAAGTATTCCAGCTGCAAAAATCAACATCAAATAAATCCATAATTGTGTTGAAAATGACTTGAAACATAAATATTTCTTTCACATACACAATATTGATAAAGTGTTAACAGTAATATTTGGAAGAATCACTGGAAAAAATATGTTTATAAATCTAAATATTAACCCTTTCAATGACGAATAAACTAGTCGAGCTGTTTGTGAACGACAAATGTATAACAATATTACATTACACTCTATGCAGTTGCATCCATAGCAAGACAAATGCAGTAAAAGAATTATCAATATTGACGTCATTATTAGTCCAATTATAACTATAATATATTTTAAGAATAATTGATTCCAACATGCTTATTTGTAGTAGATCTAACTCCTGATAATGTCAATACTTTACTGTTGAAAGTGATTTCATAGTTTTTGATGATTTTATACATTTCTGCAAGAATAATTGATTAAAACACAAACAATAATAACTTATTGATCAATTATTAGACATTAGATATATATTACCGTAGATATTCCTGACATAATTTTTTTTATTCCAGTGAGAAACAACAAGATATACTAAAGTTATTAATGAAATCAGTAAAATTTAATATGCTTCCATGCGGAGAAATGCAAAAATAATAAATTATTTGTCAAAGGAATTCCTGTTACAGTAATTGGAATACTGTCTGTGTTATTTTTACACCCCCCTGGCAAATCAAAACAAATGGTCTGTATCAAAAACATGGCTTGCATGGCCGAGCTATGAAAACAGCCTACAGGCTCATGCAGCCCATCAATTATGATTCAATACGTATTAATTTCATGCTGGGACACGTAGTTGTTTGAAGCATTAACAATATCACAAATTAAAAACTATGAACACACAAATGCACGCACACAAACACGTCTAACACAAACACAAACGCACACATTGCGATACAGTTTGGCATTTTATTATATTTTGATGCCGACCCCCACCCCACATACACACATAATTCCCAAGACACACTGAATTATGAAACAGTGTACTATATGCGTGTATTAGCTATTATATTTTTTGCATACAGAAGTCTTAACAGAAACCTGTAGGTCATAGAACTAATAGTAAAGCATCAATGATTTCTTTGTAATATTTTCAGTCAGGTTCACGTGGTAATGTTATCAATATCCATGAAGATAACAGTTATATTCACCACTTGTTAGTGGCTGTGATACAATTCCATATGCATCATAGGTGAATAAATAATTAATATCGGCGTTCTGTTTGTTAGTAGAATGTGTAATTTGAGCACCTATGACAACTTCACAATGAGTCATACCAAATCTAATAATATTGATTGAAATGAGAGGAAACTATCAAAGGCAACAAAGATAATTGTGATTATTGTTTAACATCCGAACATTAGGATAAAATATTGATACTAATATAAATATTTAGTTAGTAGTAACTAAATGAAGAAATACATAAATTATATGACAAATATTGACAAATATCGACTTATAGCAACAAATCTTGACTAATATTGATACAACTCTTGCAAAGTCCGATAGTACCTCAAGATAACAAAGTTTCTCGCCAATTTTGACCAATCTAAGACCTGCATTATTGACCTGACCAAACATTAAAGCCATTTCTCATTGGTGTATCAATCATCCAATAAAAAAACTTGGCACACCTGAACAGAGACGCCTGGTGTGAATCTATTCTGCTTACGAGAAAACGATGTTTTATTTATGAAGGCAGCGTAGGCAGTTGAGCAACGTTTGTCTTTCTACCAACGTTGAAGCCGATACTGAGAGAGTGAGCACTTTATCACTGATTGTCTCAGTAGGGGCCATGCTGAAAGTGGCGCCTGAATATGGTGATCCAAACAGGTCAGAATCAGAACACACATGCAACTGCACACAATCTCTTAAAAGTGCATGTGATCTTTTCAAACTGTGCATGATCCTTTTAAACCGAGTGCTATCTTTTTAAGATGTGCGTAATCTTTATAAAAAGATTGCACGCAGTTGAAAAATATCATGATCAATTTTCAAAGATTGTGAAAAGGTGTGTTCTGATTGTGACCAGTTTGGCCCACCATACTCGAGTTTCAATCCAAGAGAAGATTAACAGGTGGCGTTGAGATGTCGGAGACACTTGCAGAGTCAGAGACACTCGGAGACATTGGAAGAGACAGAACAGCTGCAACTCCCCGCCTCTGGTTCCACAACACCACCAGGGAGTCCTTCTAATACTGACAAGTTTTTAAAGGGGCTCTATATTTTTTTAATTTTTAATTAATTTTTTTAAAGATTTATTATTTAAGATATGAGTGGGATGTGAATGAAGAAGTTTAGTTGTGGATTGTGGATGTGGGTGGGAGAAGCAGAACATCTGCATGTCCAAGACACCTACATGGGAATTTAACTGATTCGTTTTTAAAGGAACATTTTATATTTTTTAATTAATATTTTAAAGATTTATGATTTTTAATATGAATGTGGTTGTGGGTGTGTGGGTGCGTGAGTGGGTAGGTATGTGTGTGGGAGAGAAAGAAATGCTTGCTGTAGTGCACTCAGGTTAGGTCTTAGATCCCAGCATGGGAGCCTAATATAATTACAATTGACAAGTTTTTAAAGCAATTTTATTAAAATAATGAAACATGATTTAGAATACACGTGGGGATGTGTGTGATGGAATGTGTGTGGGTGGGTGTGGGTATTGATAGTGCAGGTTGTGGGTTGGTGGTTGTTATAGGTGGGTGTGGATTGTGGGTGGGTGTACATCATGATACAAGTGGGAGGGGTCTTGGTAGGTGTTATATTAACTATATTTCTGAAATTATTTTATATCAATATCTATACTGCATGTCAGTCAGATTGGAATAAAACTATACACAATAAAATATTACGGATCAAACCATCTACAAAATTTAATAATACCCCCCTCCCCCTCCCCCTTCCCCCCAAATATATTACCAGGAAAATAAAACATTCTTTCATTGTCTTTCAATAAACCAAAGTCAATGAAATTACACATATCTAAAAATCCAATGTTATCATGAAAACATAACATCTTTACATTGCCTTCCAATCATCCAACATCTATGCCGATCATCAACAAGGCACCGAATCAAATGAAAACACACATACATCAGCACTAATCACACTAGATCTCAACCCCATGGGGGGTATACGTCAAGATGCATTATGTAACTTCAATAGCTTGCTATCCAGGAAATGTCCTTATCCCCCAAATTCCTCACCCAGACAGATGCATCATGCCCCACCCAGACTTGTCAACCCCCCCTTAGAGAGTAGCCGAGGGTGGGGGGGTTCGAAGGGGGAGTCGTATGGTTTCTGTCAAACACAGCATATGTTGCTTCTGTAAACTATCAGATTATTATGATACAGTTGAGAGGACTGGCACTAGCACAGACAATAGAAACTTGAAAGTAGGTTCCAAAGTGAGACCCCACCTCCATGTTAAAAACGTGGTTATCATTATAGGAATTGCATGACACAAAAGAAAGATAAATATACATTTTCCTTGTAACATAAACAATGAATGCTGTTGACAAATGTATCGATAAACATTCATGCCTAACATATTCAATGAAATAACAGAATTATTCAATCTTATTATTATTTTATGGCACCTTTAAAGTTGTGATGACCATATTCGTTTGAACATTTTAATTATAAACAAAAATGTATTTAAAATTTCAAAATTGTATTTTGTAAGAGTTTACTTACCAGCAAAATTCATGAGATAAAAAAAAATTCTTGGAGGTAATCCAATTTCCTGCACAAAATTAGCTTGTAGGTTTTCAAGTTCCCCAGATGGTACCTTTAACCAATGTGTCTGAGAGACGACTGCGAGTGTATTGTGTTACCAACAGTGCCGATAGTCACAGTCTAGCTAAGTACAACACAACACGCTGCTTCGCAAATACATCTACCTATGTCTTACACGCATCTGTAGCCAACAGATGTACAATAAACAAGTTCTTAAGATGCAAGGCCCTCACTCTGATAAATTGGATTCTTCCGCCATTCTTTCTGTATTCAAAGCACATGGTTTTCATTGGCATCTGGCATGTCCCATTATATAACGCAGGGGGTAAGGGATGATGTCCATTCTGTAATAGGGTCGTTATTGACTGCTAAAGATGATTGTTTATCAATTCTTAATTGAGAAGATATGTTAGATAACATTTTGTGAATAGAGAAAAAAAATATACTGTAGTTGTATTTTGGACTGAAAAGAAATTCCATCTCTTATTTACAAACATTGTACACATTGTATGGATAGTTAAATCAATATTGTAATGTAATTTTGTGTAAATCTATAATATGAAATTTACATGAAGGTAAGTTTCTGTGCAAATTCCTTGTCTGTATGTTACCACTTACTCATAATCCAAAAATTAAAGCTGGGCATATTTGGTTGCCTGCTGCATGAATAAGATTAACTAACAGGCTAAAACATCATAAATATTTCACATATGTGTACAAATTAACCAGCACATGTTTAACATTTGCTAAAACCTGGATATAACAGGATTCTGTCTGTTCTCACGTGTTTTGGCTTAGCATTTATGCAACCAATAATATTTAATCTTGAATAAATGGTTGTGGTTGCACAAGGTGGTGCACTTAGTGCATCAACTTTCATAGCTGCGGTTGTATAATTTATACAAGTCATAACATGAAGTACACTATGTTAAAACTGGCATGTACATGAATACCGCCTTCGGAAAATCTTTAAACCAAAATGCAAATTCCAACTTATCCGATGTACTTTTATTCTTCCGAAGCCATAAAACTGCAGCGAAGAAGAAAAACCTTACTGCAACCTGAATAACCAATGGACTTCTTGAGAAGCGATAAAAACTCTAGCGGCAGAAAATTAGATGGACTTTTTGCTTGATCGTTTGCATTGTTCTTCAGACGGCTGCAGGTAGAAAGCCATTACGGCTGAACCTTGCAGCTGTTGAATTGTGCCTTAACCCTCTCCATGCTGAATTAGGCACAGGCACTGCTCTTCAGGGCATCTCCGGTTATCTTCAGCATGGATAGGGTTAAGCAGGTAAGATGGTCCAATGGTTCCAGGTTGGCATGGCTTAATGGCGTGGCCTGCCGCAATGGCAATGTACATGGCGCATACTTTCACAGCTGTTTTAGATAGAAATGCACTCTTTGATGCAGACAGGCGTTGTGTATTACACGTACATTTCAAACTGATTGAAGGAAGCGCTTGTAAATTACAAATTTTGGAAAGTTACGATTGTACATAAATTACCATCATCATCATCATCATCATTAACATCACCGTCATCATCATCATCATCATTAACATAATCATGAGATAAAAATGTAATTAAAAATCATAAAATGCATAATAAAATAAATGTTGAATTTATGACAAAATGTATGTTCAATAAATGGTAAAATGACAACACAGTTAAAGAGTAGACCCCAAAACGTATACACATTGTACATGAAAACATACAAATCAAACTATTAAGTACAATCTTCTCAGTCATATTCAATATTCGGTATCAATATGCGTTATGGTTTCACTTCTTGTCAAGTCAATATACAAGGTTACTATTCAATTTCAGCAATAACATTAACAAGAAATGGTATAATCCACAACATAGAGAACCAGGGGTGCGTTCAAAGATGCAAGCGGTTTACCAAACTAGCCACTGTCTCAATAGTCATATGAACTGTACATGGGACAGGTAACCAGTTTAGCTAAGCGACTTACTCAGCGCTTGTTATATGTGTCTTTGAATGCGCTCCAGGTTTCAAATGCCTCATTATAGCAATAATGTCCATCACCCATGACATGATAATCTGCATACCACTAAGAATTTCTGACATTGTCAAGTTTGGTTAACACAAATGGCGATTAGTAGGCAAGTTTAATTTGGTCCTTGTTCTCCCAGTCTCATCAGCAGTCATATTGATGTCACAAGTCAGTAACCAAATAACCACGGATGATAACCAGAGACACAAAGACATCACAATGGTTAGACTCCAATGGAAATGAATGTTTGAAACATTCCAACCAATGGAAATGCATGTTCAAACACTCCAACCAATGGAAATGAATGTTTGAAACATTCCAACTAATGAAAATGCTGTATTTTAGATACGAATTTGCAATCTGGAATCTGGAAAAGTAGAAACAGTTGTTAAGAAATAAAGACTTACCATTTGAGCGGAATTCTTTGGTTTTGCTTTAATATCTTTAATCTTCTCATTTGCTGAAATAAAGAGAATAAAAATTGTGAATGTTAAGTAAAAGTTGCCAATCTAGATTAGTGGATTCCATTCTAAGGACGGAACTATAATAATAATAATACCAATAATATTAATAATAATAATAATAATAAAAGTTCACATACACATTGCACCTAAATCCATTGGTGCCAAAGAAACTGAAGATCATCAGAAACAATATTGTATCTAAATTTGCAATATATTTTATTTGTTTCAGGATATGAAAGCAAATACTCGATTCATTCCACAATAAGTAAAAACATGACAAATAACTAATACTGTGGAAAATGCCATTAAACACCAACTCACTCACAAACCTTAATTATCAAGAAACAAATGTCAGAAAATAAAATAATCTTAGCATTTTATATATAAATGTCATAGCATACTAAAGATAATTAAAATTGGCAGAACATACCAAAATAACCTCTGTAAATATATCTAATATAAAATACATGTTAAAGTTATGCTCGAGCTACTTTTCCAAAATCGGCGCCAATGCTTACCATTGAGTTTTCAAACCATTGTTCTTTCTCAGATAGCCATGCAGTTCTGGTTTGATAAGAACTTACTCAGAATTTCAGTTTAATTAAACTTTAATGGAAAAAAATGACAGAACACGTCTATCTGAATTAAAATACCTATAAATCTTGCTGAAAATGACAGGTTGACACAACTGTTAATGTGGAGATCAATACGTGTGTGTATTACACCATGTAGAATAGACCGTAGAATGCACAGGCGTAATTCATACCTTTAATCCAATGATAATCCCAGGACAGTATTTTAAGTGATTTCATTACCAATAGTTCTTTGATCCTTCAAGTTACTTTTCTTTAATGTTGATGACAGGTAACAGCTTGTTCTTTGAAGTTGATTACGTGCATGGTAGTAAATTTTAATGTAAGTGATATTGTTAATGAATTTAGAAGTTTTTTCATTTAAATTAATTTGTTTTAAATTTACATGGAAATTTACATAATTAGCATAGTTGGATAGTGTAATTCATAGCATCATAAATTCTTCACTGAAGGGATACTTGAATCAATAAAAATAGTGTAGAATAATATTCATGTATAAAGATGAGCAGCAGATTCACATAGCACTTTTGAACACTTTTAAAAACATATTGGTTTATGTCTGCGCTTTGAGCATACCACCAGTGTGGAGTTCAGCGCATTACAAGCAGTCTTATTATTATTATTATTATTAATAATATACATATATATATTTTTTAAATATATTATAATTATTATTATTATTATTATTATTATTATTATTACTAATAAGAAGCAATTTTATCATCCTTGAATTGAAACTTTCCTTTAAGAAAACTGTAGCAAATTTCCAGTTTAATAATGAGTATCAATATGAGTAACAAACTACAATTATCGTCAATACCAGTATCAATGATTTAACAACATATACCCTTGGGAATTGTATCACAATATTCATAACAAATATCAATACATGTATGACTAAACAATGTCTTCCCAATTAGAGTACACGTTGAGCCACAATATTCATAACGAGTATCCCATAACCCAACAATGTGTGCCCAATTAGAATTGAGTCACAAATATCCACAACGCAACATTAAACCACTTTTCCTTCTCTTAATAATGATGCTTTAAGGGCTCAATTCAGATGGCTCAAATCAGGGCTAAATGAATCGCGTTTCAAGACTAAACCCCTATTGGATCCCTCTGGTCATGCAACAAGACCTGGTTTGATTCGTCATTACATTCTGAACAGGAACTGTGTGTAAATACCAATTGGCAATGTTTTAATGATCCAGAACAAGGACTCTGGAGATAGATTATAGAGATCCTCCAATGGAGTTCCGTTTAACCCAACTGTGATCTGTGATTCATGCTTGTAATGGTATCTTATACACTGGTCGATCTAAGTTATCTTTTTGTAGTGATACAGTGGCCAATCTAAAATATATTTGTTGTAGTTATTCAATGGTTTGTGTTAACATTTTTTATTATGAAATGAATTTATTTGTTCAGAAAAAACACACAATACTATCATTAATCTATTCTAAAAAAATAGTAAAGTTGAACTGTATGCATATATAAGAACCCTAAATTAAATTATTTTAGCATCCATCTGTTTCAACGCTATTAGGCTGAAGGTGGGTATGCTAGAATCATAAATTTATTTCTGATATTCAAATATTATTGGAAAAAAGACAACCAATATGTTAAAATAATTGATCCACAAAATACAGTAGTGATAAATATTTAATTATTTAAGATTCGCAGGATAAAATATTTTTAAGATACACTGTAATAGTTAACGTTTAAACTACAGTAGCAACAAACAAAACTTATTAATGCAATAACATCAAATATCTATCTTGATACGTAAATACACCACGGCCAAAAATACAATTTTTCACGTTTTAAACCCTTGTCAGATGAATTGTGCAGCACTTCATCAATTGGTTGAATTTAATTATTTTTTCCTTCTGTAAATATGGATTGCTAGGTTATGAAAGCACATATCAGAATTGGCATTGATATCAATCTTCGCAAAAGGGCTTTAATTCCAATGAGAAGTATCAGAAAAAGTTGGACTATCAACTGATCAGACACAGCGGGTCATTGGGAACGGTTTCTGACGTTGAATTTTGAATCATGTCCATAATAGCGCGTCTCGCACATCTCTAGGCAAATAGATGTCATTTCAAAATAGGGTGCTTTCCTCGGACAAAAAAAATGAGCCGCCTCTCCAAGACAACAACGCACAGGTCACCGAGTATGTGCCACACATTGGGAAGCAGATTACCATTTCTATTTTGTCTGCGATCAATACAAAAAAAACTACTAGGAACCTGTAAGCCAAGCCAAAGAAGTGCAATTTATTTGGTACTGAAAAGTGCAATGAACCAAATTTTAGTTGGAACCTGAACCAAATTTTAGTTGCACAATGTATTTAACCTTCTTCGTGTCTCAAGAACAATGTATTTTACAATATCAAATTAATAAAATATTAGGTAAATATTATTTTTTAGAATTGAGGTTTAGGGCAGCCTTCAAGATTCTTTCACTTCTATTATGGTTTGTCAGTTTATGGTAATTAGTAATTTTATGGAAGGGTAATATGTAACGAGTCTTTTCACTGCTAAGGTTAATTACTATCACAAGTCTGGCATCTCTTGTTACCTTCAGCTGAGAGAAGGTTAATGTTAATACATGGATTTTTACTTGATGATGATGATGATTTGATTGATTGATTGAATTAATGTTTTACGTCGCGGCGGGAATATCTCACCCATAGGCAACGACTGATGATGATGATGATAATGATAATTATAATTGCTTTCAAATAGTAAATATCTGTATCATTTTCAACTTACCGTATTTATTTATAATTTTGCAATTACTGATAATGAAGAATGAATTATGAAAACTAAAGTTAGTATTCTGAGCAAATTTCATAAAACCTAGTCACAAAGACTTGGTCTGCACAATAGAATGAGTCATACAATTAAAAAGACACAAAATAACTTATTAAAATTAATTTCAAGATGTTAGTTTGATTTGGATTGTGTTCTGTGACACTTCATGTCATATTTACACATTTGAATATGACCTCCTTTTGTGACAAACAAGCTTAAGAACACTTGGGCTTAAAATCAATAAAAAATATTTCACGATCCTTTCAACATTGTTATTACCCATATTACTCAGAAATAGCATCCATATTAATGATATTTAAATTTGGATGTTTTAATTATTGTATATTATCATCTGATATGTGTTATATTAAAAACAATTTCTTATGCATTCTAAATTTATTGGATAAACTTTCATTTAAACTGCTAGCTGAAATTAAGAAATCCATACTATTTAGTCTATTTATCACCACAAGAGATTCTTGTTGCTGTATATCAAGTTTGAAAATAATTCCTGACACATTCCAAATTCATTGGAACTTAATTTTCAACCACTAGCTGTAACTAAGACATAAATATATGTCAATACATCATCACAAGAGCTGCCTGTTGCTGTGTATATCAAACAACCACATTCTACAAACAGCATTTGTTATAACTTTGTCTTTTCCAGTTGAATTAACTTTGACAGGGCATGGAGACAATAGCCCATACAAGAAAACAGCTTTCCCCATGTGCAGATAATAAAACTTTTTTAGCACCATTTCATGCTCAAATTTGATATGGGGATTTGTGAACAAAACTTTGAGGGGCATGAAATCATACTGTACAAATCTTAGAACAGATAAATATATTTGCATGAATTGTGTTGAAAACATATAACAATAAGAGTAACTCACATTCATGTGCTTTTTCTTAATATACATTTTCATCTAGATGAAGACCTGAACAAATCGTAAATATTGTCTGTATCACCAGCTGACATTAGATATATGTTGACAGCTGAACTACACGATAGCTGTCACAGTTTGTATATAAAGCCAAGAAAAAAATAAGAAGATTATTTATCAATGCCCCATTGACCATAATATAATCAGTGGTGAATGAAATAAGAGTGGAGATGAAAGACATCCTTGTAGCAGCCCTATTTCATACATAAATACATAGGTGAAATATGACCACCAAGACTTTCAAACGTCTGGCACCATACAAATGTAATGGGTAAATTAAGTGAGTGAATATGGAGTTTAACATCGCTGCGGGAATCTTTCACCCATTTGCGATGAGGGGAAATTAAGACAGCACTACATAAAACTCACTTGTTAAATACAACGTCACTTTTGGTTTCTGTCTGCTGGGGAACAATTCAACAGGCGTGAAGTCTACAGGTTAAATGCATTAAGCCTGAAGGTCACATGAAACGTTGTTTTGCCGTTGTACAGTTTCAAAGAAAGCAATGTTTCCTAAACATGAATCAGTCAGTAATTGTTTATTGATAATTCTGCTAATGCACTATGTTTGTATATATCATCTGGGTCCAATAATCTACCCTACGTCTCATCTCATTTGTGTATATCCTCTACCATATGTCTCCTTTCATTTGTATATACCCTAGATCTTGTGTATCTGACATGGCATCAGATATGGTTTCAAATAATCCCTGTCTTAAAAATATGCCATCATATCATTTCTTATTACCAACATAAGTTTATATTTTAACATTTCATTCTTTTCTCTCTCAGAAATTGTCGATGTTGATGAATATGACCAAACAATTTTAAAATAAAATTAATGTTTTGTCATTTCATGAATTAATGTTGAATTAATGTTGAATGTCCATAGTACCCGGTACTATTATAATACCCACGGTATCGTTTCTCGAAGCTCTCTTAGCCACTAAGGGACCATAGCACTCTCTTTGCCGATAGTTAATACATTGCTAAGAGAGTGCTATGGTCCC